>JASDDO010000010.1:192351677-192597608 GCA_030015575.1 Agapanthus africanus | reverse complement strand
ATTCATTCACTTCATTAATGCTCATTTATTGCTTAATGACTCATGTTAATGAATCATCACAAGATATTTTGTGAAGCATGCTTATTCATTTCCTTTATTGATTTATTGAAAATAAGAATGCTTCATAATATTATGATACACTCTCTCTCTTCTCTCATTATCATATCACACATTCTCTCTCCTCAAGCTCTCATCTTCAAACCCTAATCCTTAATCCTCATGTGTTGAGATCAAAGGATTAGTTAGACTAAACAATCCATAACCTTCACTCTTTATCATCCTATCATCTTTGATTAGCAATCAAAGTTGATTAGTTACCTCAAGTTAGAGGTTTAGCTTGGAGTTTCGCTCTCGGGTGGATCGTCTACTACCTAGAGAAGGCCGAGGAGAACCAAGGAGGACATAAAGAAGAAGGACCGGTTCATTAGGTATAATCCCTAATCACTTATGTAAAGAAACTCATAAAATACGGTTATTTAGAGTTTAGCTTCGATTCAAGCGGTTAGTCGATGTTCGTTGTTTAAACTTGATAGTTTTTTGTAAATTCCGCCTCCCCATAAGTACTGGGGTGTAGTACATCGACTTACAGTGGTATCAGAGCCTCGCTAAACACTAAATAACTTAATCGCAAATTTGTACGAATTTCGAACGAAAAAACGAACCCGGAAAACCCTAGTTCTGTTAAGTTTCTGTCGAAGTGAAAATGAAGTCCTAAAATTTTTTTGGAGTGTTCAGAGAGCTTGACATGAGTACAGGAGAACACCCAAGAAATTTGAACCCATGATTCGACTAAAGCGCCGCGGAAGCGCCGCGGATCCCACCGATCCGCCGCGCTTCCGCGGCCGAGTTGCCGAGTCATGGGCTCAATTTTTTTGGGTGGGTCCCCTGTGATATTTGGGGTTTTCTGGAATATTTAATTATTGCTCAGGTTACTGTTTAACAGAGCAGATTTTGGAGCAATTTTGAAGTTGTTTATTCGATCGAAAAATACAGTATTTGCGTATTGGATTATATCTGTGATTGTTTGATGTGTTCGTAAACCTCCCCCAACTGCTAGTATGTCGGTTGGCAGGGGGTTGCACATTTCTGAAATGGTTATATCTGTTTGTGCATATAAACTGTATTGGACTGTTGTGGTGTATAGCCGGGGTTAACAATGGTTTATTGATTTATTCATATGTTGTAAATGTAATTTGTTGTAATATTATTTTCGCGGGGCACTTCCAGGTTGCGGTCGTAGCCACCGTTGTATTATTTCATTTTACTGTTTTTGCTCCTAGGACTGACCCAAGGTGGGGTACACAGACTGCCGGGTGGGTAGTTTGCCGTACCCGTAGGGGTCGAGGGTGGGGTAAACGGCTATTCATCACAACTGTGTAATCTGTCTTTTCTTGCAGGCTCAAAAGAAATACAGATTGCTTGCAAATCCAATATTGTTTATCTGTGTTCTGGAATGAATATCATTGCGTCAGACGAATGTAAAATATCTATATTTATTATAGCTATTTAGACGTCACTTATGTTTTTCACCCGCGCTAGCCCAGCCCCCGCTCTGTCGTTAGTTAAGTAACCTAACGGGTGATGACGGGACCCCGTGGCGAATGCGGATGGCATAAGAGGACGTTATATTTTCGTTGTTTTCTGCAATGATAGGTTAATGATGGGACGCATTATCTATAATGCAAAGTAAAACAAACCAAAGTTTAAATCGTTGGAACAATTTAAAAGAAACCACTCGGTTATTTTTAAAACAGATATTTTTAAATGCGGAGATTTAACCACTCCTTTTAAAAGCTATCAGGTTCCTTCGGTTATATCAAGTTCACTACGTTCACGGTTTCGCCAAAACCAGTCGTAGCCCTCCGTCATTTCTTATGGATGGTCAGTAGTATTCAAGCTATGCTTGTTGGCATACGTCAAGGCATAGTGTTTGGTAGCTACTGGGGTATTCATTTGTAGCATAGATAGATGTGTTGGTTTGGGACAGTCGCATTACCTTGTTGGCATACGTCAAGGGTATATACGGTGGGTTCAAATTAACAAGATAATGATGGGCAGAACTTGACATGTGACTTATGATTTGTTGGCATACGTCAAGGTCATAAGAGCATGGGGCAAAAATGTAAGTCGATGTAGTACACCCCAGTACTTATGGGGAGGCGGAATTTACAAAAAACTATCAAGTTTAAACAACGAACATCGACTAACCGCTTGAATCGAAGCTAAACCCTAAAAACCGTATTCTTATGAGTTTCTTTACATAAGAGATTAGGGATTATACCTAATGAACCGGTCCTTCTTCTTTACGTCCTCCTTGGTTCTCCTCGGCCTTCTCTAGGTAGTAGACGATCCACCCGAGAGCAAAACTCCAAGCTAAACCTCTAACTTGAGGTAACTAATCAACTTTGATTGCTAATCAAAGATGATAGAATGATAAAGAGTGAAGGTTATGGATTGTTTAGTCTAACTAAACCTTTGATCTCAACACATGAGGATTAAGGATTAGTATTAGAAGATGAGAGCTTGAGGAGAGAGAATGTGTAATATGATAATGAGAGAAGAGAGAGAGTGTATCATAATAATATGAAGCATTCTTATTTTCAACAAATGAATAAAAAGAAATGAATAAGCATGCTTCACAAAATATCTTGTGATGATTCATTAACATGAGTCATTAAGCAATAAATGTGCATTAATGAAGTGAATGAATCACCACTATGACTCACTCTCTTTCCAAAACAAACCTCCTTAGTCACATCTTCTAGAAGCTTCTCGAGTAATTACGAGAACGCCCCTCCGATCCGTAAAAATACGGAAAAACTTTAGACTGTAAAAATCCAATAACCGGATACCAGTAACTGGCTTAAACCAAAGCCGACTGGTAAAATCTGTCCGAAAGTCGTACGCGCGTAAACGCACGTATGCGTCCGAACCCTTTGTCGCAAAACCATGCAACCTCTATATCGTTTCGCCTGGAGTAGGAAACTCTCTGTGTGGGACTCTAGAGACTCGACTACTACGCTGGCAGTGGGTTTAACCACAGACCGCAAGCGGCACTAGCTGTACGTAACGGTCCCCAGGTAGTTGTCGATAAGAAGGCCGATGAGTAAACCCATCCGAACTCCTACTGAGTCTGATGTGACAATCTCCATACAGTCCGGTCCGTTCGTCCATGACTATCGCATATCGGGCCTAGGGGGGCGGCAAGCGTCAGTCCCCTAATAGCGGTATAAGTCGTGTCGGAGTGAAGCCCATTACACCCTGAGAAACTGCTGGAACCTACCAGCAAATCTCGCTTGCCCTGGCCAGGGACTTTGCGTAATGGCTCTCTGACACAGCACGATATCTACTCCCAATACCGGGAGGGACGAATCCTGTCTAACCGCCACTGCCTCCAAGTGCTCGGGACTGCACCCAACTGCTACCTGTTTGCACGACTCCTTTGAGCCGTGGTAGGGTAGCAATCTAAGAACAGTGGGACACACTCGAGGCGAAGTAGCAGTGTCAAGTCTGCGGACTACGCTGTACTCATGTCACCTGGGAACTGTTCACTGACGACTGGTATCAAACCAACCAACAGTTCCCTGTGAGTCCTGTCCGGTGTACCCGTAACCTAACGAGCACCTGTATACTATCTCCAGTACGACGTACTGACGGCTGTGGGACAGACCATCTCCCCAACTGGGATGAGAAGCGTACACACTAGTCTACTCCGGAGTATCGATGCTCTGTCTCGATAATCCAACGACCAGGGACCTGAATAAGGATGTGCTTGTAGACTACCCAGCCCCCACTAGTGTGACTGCCATCACAACGCTGGTAGCCAAGCAAGATCCTAAGAGCTCTATCAATACGTATACTCACATATTAAGATAGAAAAACCAAGTAGCATACTACCATGTTTAGCAAGACTGTTATATACATGTGAATATCCCAAGCTTCCATTAAGTAATATACAAGCTAGTATGATACAGTAATGGCCTTCTAGGGCATAAACACTAACAATCTCCCACTTGCACTAGGGCCATGTACTGGCATATCGCAGACCAATGATCTCGAGTAGCCTCTCGAACTGAATCTGAGGAAGGGCCTTCGTGAATGGATCAGCAATGTTCTCTTCTGAAGCAACTCTCCGAACCTCGATCTCCTGACGATCAATGATCTCCCTGATCAGGTGATACCGCCTCAAGATGTGTCTGGACTTCTGATGGGACCTTGGTTCCTTCGCTAAAGCTATAGCTCCGTTGTTGTCGCAATACAGAGGTATTGGATCAACTATGGTAGGAACCACCTGAAGTTCTGTCAGGAACTTCTTCATCCAGACTGCTTCTTTTTGCGGCATCGCAAGCAGCTATATACTCCGCTTCCATCGTCGAGTCAGCAACGGTGTCCTGCTTGGAGCTCTTCCAGCACACCGCCCCTCCATTGAGGGTAAAGACATAACCCGACATGGACTTGGAATCGTCCTTATCACTCTGGAAGCCGGAATCAGCAAAGGCCTCCAACCTGAGGTCTTTTCCGCCGTAAACCAAGAACATCTCCTTAGTCCTCCTCAGGTACTTGAGAATGTTCTTTACTGCTATCCAGTGCTTCTCCCTGGGTCTGACTGATACCGGCTTACCACGCTTAGTGCGTAAGCTATATCTGGTCTGGTACACAACATCGCATACATTATAGAGCCTACCGCAGAAGCGTAGGGTATAATAGACATGCGTTCCCTTTCCAAATCAGTCTTGGGAGACATCTCTTTGGAGAGGGTGATTCCGTGACAAGCCGGTAGATTACCGCGCTTTGAATCTTCCATACTGAATCTTTTCAGTACAGTGTCGATATACCTGGACTGCGAAAGTCCCAACATCCTCTTGGATCTATCACGATAGATCCGGATCCCCAGAATGTAAGAGGCATCACCCAGGTCTTTCATGGAGAACCTGTGTGACAAGAATCCTTTGACAGATTGTAGCATAGGAATGTCATTTCCTATCAATAGAATGTCATCCACGTACAAGACGAGGAATACGACACTTCTGGCCACAACTTTACTATATATGCACGGTTCATCTGGATTTTTGATAAAGTCATATTCTTTGACTGTCTCATCAAAACAGATGTTCCAACTCCGCGATGCCTGCTTTAGTCCATAAATGGACTTAAGCAGCTTGCATACTTTCCCGCTGCTCCCACTCTGATTGAAACCCTCTGGCTGATCCATATAGACGCTCTCTTCTAAATTTCCATTCAGAAAAGCCGTCTTTACGTCCATCTGCCAGATTTCATAATCATGGAAGGCAGCAATAGCAAGAAGGACCCGAATGGATTTGAGCATAGCCACTGGAGAAAAAGTTTCGTCATAGTCCAAACCAGGTCTTTGACGAAAATCCTTTGCAACAAGTCTAGCCTTATAGGTTTCCACCTGTCCATCTACACCAATCTTTTTCTTGAAGATCCATTTGCATCCTATGGGTTTTACCCCATCTGGAGCAAAGTCCAAAGTCCATACTTTGTTGGTGTACATGGACTCCATTTCGGTCCGCATTGCATCTAGCCATCGTACTGAGTCGCCGCTCTGGATGGCCTGCCTGAAGTCAGTAGGTTCATCATCATCTATGATGCAATCCTCTCTATCCCCATCTATGAGAAAACCGTAGTATCTCTCAGGCGGACGAGACGGCCTACTACTCCTGCGGAGGGGTGCGGGAATGTTCTGTTCTTCTTGAACCTCTGGTTCTACCAAACTTTCAGTAGCAGTTTGTGGTTCTGGAATTTCTTCCAGTTCTATTTCGCTCCCACTCTTCTGATTTTCTAAAAATTCAGTTTCTAAGAAGTGGGCATGACGAGAAACAAAAACCTTTTGTTCCTCTGCGTAATAGAAATAATATCCCTTGGAGTTCTTTGGATATCCCACAAGCTTACACAGTACTGAGCGTGCCTCGAGCTTGTCCACATGCTGCTTTTTTACAAAAGCTGGACACCCCCATGTCCTAAAATGTTTTAGACAGGGTTTCTTCCCACTCCACATCTGATATGGTGTGGTAGGCACAGTCTTGGTTGGAACCTGGTTCAAAAGATATGCTGCTGATTCTAGCGCATAACCCCAGAAAGATCGCGGTAACTCAGCATTACTCATCATGGATCGTACCATATCCAATAGGGTTCGATTCCGTCTCTCCGATACACCGTTGTGCTGTGGAGTGTATGGAGGAGTAAGCTGAGAGAGAATTCCTTTCTCTTTTAGGTAACCTAGGAACTCGGCACTTAAGTATTCTCCACCTCGATCAGATCTCAGTGTCTTAATACTTTTGCCTGTTTGGTTTTCCGCTTCACTCTTGAATTCCAGGAATTTCTCAAAGGCTTCTGATTTATGCTTCATTAAGAAAACATATCCATACCTAGAGAAATCATCTGTAAAAGTAATGAAGTAGGAATAACCACCTCTCGCATGTGTAGACATTGGACCACATACATCACTGTGTATGAGTCCTAAGAGCTCGCTCGCTCTTACTCCTTGTCCAGTGAATGGAGTCTTTGTCATCTTTCCTTTGAGACAAGATTGACAAGTGTCATAAGTTTGATATTCGAACGTGTCCAAATATCCTTCTCTATGCAACTTAGTCAACCTTCTCTCATTGATGTGACCCAGTCTACAATGCCATAAGAAAGCTTTATTTAAATCTGGAGACTTTCTTTTTAGTGTGTTCTGGACATTGAAAATTTGGAGTTGGTTTAACACATATATGCCGTTATTTAGAGTACCGGACCCAATCAAACCATGATTAAGGTGGATGTTGACAACATCTCTTACAAACGTGAAATCATAACCTTTATTTGATAACAAGGAAACTGATATGATATTACACGTTAAGCTGGGTACAAAATAACAGTTATGTAAAACCAAAATGTGTCCACTTGTCAATCCTAGGTGATAATCCCCGACGGACGCAGCTCCCACGCTAGCTCCGTTAGCAACCCTGAGGATCATATCACCTTCCTCCAGCACTCTACGGTTTCTCAGTGCCTGCAATGAATTGCAAATATGAGATCCTGACCCGGTATCCAATACCCAGGAAGTAGAGTTGATCGACAGACAATTCTCAATTACAAACACACCTGAAGTCGAAGCCACAGCTTGCTTCGGTTCCTGGTTCTTGGCGTTCCACGCCTTGCAATCCTTCTTCCAGTGCCCTTTCCTGTGACAATGGAAGCACTCATCCAGGCCAACTACCGGTGCTGCAATCTTTTTCTTTCCCTTCTTTCCCACCTTACTAACACCTCCTCTAGGTCTGGGTGCGGCCTTCTTCTTCCTTCCTTTGGCCCTAGCCTTGGACCCGGAAGAAGATGAACCGCCAACAAACATAGCGGGTGTTTCCCTTGCCTTCTGCAAGGTGCCCTCTGCACTCCTTAACATGTTCAGGAGTTCCGCAAGTTCAACTTCTTTTCCTTGAAGATTGAAGTTGAGGATAAACTGGGCGTAGGTGGGAGGAAGGGACTGGAGAACAAGGTCTGTATAGAGCTCATTATCCAAAGTCGTCCCAAGGTCTGCGAGCTCTTCTATATAGCCAATCATCTGTAGGACATGTTCACCTACCGATGACCCGACAGCCAACCTCGCTCGAAACAATTTCTTTGAGGTCTCGTATCTTGCTATACGAGATTGCTCTCCATAAAGTTCCTTTGTATGGAGAAATATGCCATCTAAGGACATATCCTCGTGCCTCCTCTGATGTTCATTATTCATCGAGGCAAGCACGATGCACTTGGCTCTCGTGCAATCTAAATCCCAGGTTTTGCGGATTTCCTTATCCGCATTGCTGGATTTGGGACCAGGGACAGCAGGTGCCGTAGCGGTGAGGACGTACCCCAGTTTGTCATAGGTCAAAGCCATCTTGACATTCCGCAGCCAATCTTTATAGTTTGGCCCCGTCAGTATATTTTTCTCTAAAAGTAACTTAAGTCCAGTCATTTTCAGGGTCGCTGCAATTAGGAGAGAGAGAAGAAAACTCTTTAGCATGATGCTCTTGCAAGTTTAGAGTGGTTTTTAGTTTATCTAAACTGGATGGCTCCCACTGTTTCTCGAATCCTTCCTCAAACCATAAAAGAAGAATTAGCCAAGACTATTCTCACCGTACAATACTTGCTTAACCGTTCAGCCAGGCCGGTGTCGATACTTCGAGGGAGGTTTTCCAACGCTTTCGCGAAGTTCCTTAATTAAGTAACCTCTTTTCTCTGGGGGCGTAACCCCGCTGACACTTTTCTGGACACCTACTAGGTTTATAGCATTGATCGTTAAGCGACGAATATCCTGATAAGTAGCATATACTCACAGTAGGATCGGGATCCAAATATCATCGTCTGATAATGTTGTAGGAATGCTACCAGCATTCATCAAACTCAAAATGGTATGCATCTCTTTGCAAATTTCAGTTTCTTTAGAAATTCCCGATATAAGTTTTTGCCCCATGCTCTTATGACCTTGACTAAGGGCCAACAAATCATAAGTCACATGTCAAGTTCTGCCCATCATTATCCTGTTGATTTGAACCCATCCGTATACTCTTGACTAAGGGCCAACAAAGTAATACGACTGTCCCAAACCAACTCATCTATCTATGCAACAAATGAATACCCCAGCAGCTACCAATCACTATGTCTTGACTAAGGGCCAAACAAACATAGCTTGAATACTACTGACCATTCATAAGAAATGACGGAGGGCTACGACTGGTTTTGGCGAAACCGTGAACGTAGTGAACTTGATATAACCGAAGGAACCTGATAGCTTTTAAAAGGAGTGGTTAAATCTCCGCATTTAAAATTATCTGTTTTAAAAATAACCGAGTGGTTTCTTTTAAATTGTTCCAACGATTTAAACTTTGGTTTGTTTTACTTTGCATTATAGATAATGCGTCCCATCATTAACCTATCATTGCAGAAAACAACGAAAATATAACGTCCTCTTATGCCATCCGCATTCGCCACGGGGTCCCGTCATCACCCGTTAGGTTACTTAACTAACGACAGAGCGGGGGCTGGGCTAGCGCGGGTGTAAAACATAAGTGACGTCTAAATAGCTATAATAAATATAGATATTTTACATTCGTCTGACGCAATGATATTCATTCCAGAACACAGATAAACAATATTGGATTTGCAAGCAATCTGTATTTCTTTTGAGCCTGCAAGAAAAGACAGATTACACAGTTGTGATGAATAGCCGTTTACCCCACCCTCGACCCCTACGGGTACGGCAAACTACCCACCCGGCAGTCTTTGTACCCCACCTTGGGTCAGTCCTAGGAGCAAAAACAGTAAAATGAAATAATACAACGGTGGCTACGACCGCAACCTGGAAGTGCCCCGCAAAAATAATATTACAACAAATTATATTTACAACAAATGAATTAAACCATAACCCTTTGCTAACCCCGGCTATACACCACAACAGTCCAATACAGTTTATATGCACAAACAGATATAACCATTTCAGAAATGTGCAACCCCCTGCCAACCGACATACTAGCAGTTGGGGGAGGTTTACGAACACATCAAACAATCACAGATATAATCCAATACGCAAATACTGTATTTTTCGATCGAATAAACAACTTCAAAATTGCTCCAAAATCTGCTCTGTTAAACAGTAACCTGAGCAATAATTAAATATTCCAGAAAACCCTAAATGTCACAGGGAACCCACACAAGAAAGACGAGTCCATGACTCGACCAAAGCGCCGCGGATGCGCGGCAGATCCCACCGATCCGCCGCGCTTCCGCGGCCGAGTTGCCGAGTCATGGGCTCGAATTTCTTGGGTGTTCTCCTGGACTCCTTTCTAGCTCTCTGAACACTCCAAAAAAATTTTAGGACTTGATTTTAAGTTCGACAGAAACTATACAGAATTAGGGTTTTCCGGGTTCGTTTTTTCGTTCGAAATTCGTACAAATTTGCGATTAAGTTATTTAGTGTTTAGCGAGGCTCTGATACCACTGTAAGTCGATGTAGTACACCCCAGTACTTATGGGGAGGCGGAATTTACAAAAAACTATCAAGTTTAAACAACGAACATCGACTAACCGCTTGAATCGAAGCTAAACCCTAAAAACCGTATTCTTATGAGTTTCTTTACATAAGAGATTAGGGATTATACCTAATGAACCGGTCCTTCTTCTTTACGTCCTCCTTGGTTCTCCTCGGCCTTCTCTAGGTAGTAGACGATCCACCCGAGAGCAAAACTCCAAGCTAAACCTCTAACTTGAGGTAACTAATCAACTTTGATTGCTAATCAAAGATGATAGAATGATAAAGAGTGAAGGTTATGGATTGTTTAGTCTAACTAAACCTTTGATCTCAACACATGAGGATTAAGGATTAGTATTAGAAGATGAGAGCTTGAGGAGAGAGAATGTGTAATATGATAATGAGAGAAGAGAGAGAGTGTATCATAATAATATGAAGCATTCTTATTTTCAACAAATGAATAAAAAGAAATGAATAAGCATGCTTCACAAAATATCTTGTGATGATTCATTAACATGAGTCATTAAGCAATAAATGTGCATTAATGAAGTGAATGAATCACCACTATGACTCACTCTCTTTCCAAAACAAACCTCCTTAGTCACATCTTCTAGAAGCTTCTCGAGTAATTACGAGAACGCCCCTCCGATCCGTAAAAATACGGAAAAACTTTAGACTGTAAAAATCCAATAACCGGATACCAGTAACTGGCTTAAACCAAAGCCGACTGGTAAAATCTGTCCGAAAGTCGTACGCGCGTAAACGCACGTATGCGTCCGAACCCTTTGTCGCAAAACCATGCAACCTCTATATCGTTTCGCCTGGAGTAGGAAACTCTCTGTGTGGGACTCTAGAGACTCGACTACTACGCTGGCAGTGGGTTTAACCACAGACCGCAAGCGGCACTAGCTGTACGTAACGGTCCCCAGGTAGTTGTCGATAAGAAGGCCGATGAGTAAACCCATCCGAACTCCTACTGAGTCTGATGTGACAATCTCCATACAGTCCGGTCCGTTCGTCCATGACTATCGCATATCGGGCCTAGGGGGGCGGCAAGCGTCAGTCCCCTAATAGCGGTATAAGTCGTGTCGGAGTGAAGCCCATTACACCCTGAGAAACTGCTGGAACCTACCAGCAAATCTCGCTTGCCCTGGCCAGGGACTTTGCGTAATGGCTCTCTGACACAGCACGATATCTACTCCCAATACCGGGAGGGACGAATCCTGTCTAACCGCCACTGCCTCCAAGTGCTCGGGACTGCACCCAACTGCTACCTGTTTGCACGACTCCTTTGAGCCGTGGTAGGGTAGCAATCTAAGAACAGTGGGACACACTCGAGGCGAAGTAGCAGTGTCAAGTCTGCGGACTACGCTGTACTCATGTCACCTGGGAACTGTTCACTGACGACTGGTATCAAACCAACCAACAGTTCCCTGTGAGTCCTGTCCGGTGTACCCGTAACCTAACGAGCACCTGTATACTATCTCCAGTACGACGTACTGACGGCTGTGGGACAGACCATCTCCCCAACTGGGATGAGAAGCGTACACACTAGTCTACTCCGGAGTATCGATGCTCTGTCTCGATAATCCAACGACCAGGGACCTGAATAAGGATGTGCTTGTAGACTACCCAGCCCCCACTAGTGTGACTGCCATCACAACGCTGGTAGCCAAGCAAGATCCTAAGAGCTCTATCAATACGTATACTCACATATTAAGATAGAAAAACCAAGTAGCATACTACCATGTTTAGCAAGACTGTTATATACATGTGAATATCCCAAGCTTCCATTAAGTAATATACAAGCTAGTATGATACAGTAATGGCCTTCTAGGGCATAAACACTAACAAAAAACTTATATCGGGAATTTCTAAAGAAACTGAAATTTGCAAAGAAATGCATACCATTTGGAGTTTGATGAATGTTGGTAGGATTCCTTCAACATTATCATACGATGATATTTGGATCCCGATCCTACTGTGAGTATATGCTACTTATCAGGATATTCGTCGCTTAACGATCAATGCTATAAACCTAGTAGGTGTCCAGAAAAGTGTCAGCGGGGTTACGCCCCCAGAGAAAAGAGGTTATTTAATTAAGGAACTTCGCGAAAGCGTTGGAAAACCTCCCTCGAAGTATCGACACCGGCCTGGCTGAACGGTTAAGCAAGTATTGTACGGTGAGAATAGTCTTGGCTAATTCTTCTTTTATGGTTTGAGGAAGGATTCGAGAAACAGTGGGAGCCATCCAGTTTAGATAAACTAAAAACCACTCTAAACTTGCAAGAGCATCATGCTAAAGAGTTTTCTTCTCTCTCTCCTAATTGCAGCGACCCTGAAAATGACTGGACTTAAGTTACTTTTAGAGAAAAATATACTGACAGGGCCAAACTATAAAGATTGGCTGCGGAATGTCAAGATGGCTTTGACCTATGACAAACTGGGGTACGTCCTCACCGCTACGGCACCTGCTGTCCCTGGTCCCAAATCCAGCAATGCGGATAAGGAAATCCGCAAAACCTGGGATTTAGATTGCGCGAGAGCCAAGTGCATCGTGCTTGCCTCGATGAATAATGAACATCAGAGGAGGCACGAGGATATGTCCCTAGATGGCATATTTCTCCATACAAAGGAACTTTATGGAGAGCAATCTCGTATAGCAAGATACGAGACCTCTAAGAAATTATTTCGAGCGAGGTTGGCTGTCGGGTCATCGGTAGGTGAACATGTCCTACAGATGATCGGCTATATTGAAGAGCTCGCGGACCTTGGAACGACTTTGGATAATGAGCTCTATACAGACCTTGTTCTCCAGTCCCTTCCTCCCACCTACGCCCAGTTTATCCTCAACTTCAATCTTCAAGGAAAAGAAGTTGAACTTGCGGAACTCCTAAACATGTTAAGGAGTGCAGAGGGCACCTTGCAGAAGGCAAGGGAAACACCCGCTATGTTTGTTGGCGGTTCATCTTCTTCCGGGTCCAAGGCTAGGGCCAAAGGAAGGAAGAAGAAGGCCGCACCCAGACCTAGAGGAGGTGTTAGTAAGGTGGGAAAGAAGGGAAAGAAAAAGTTTACAGCACCGGTAGTTGGCCTGGATGAGTGCTTCTATTGTCACAGGAAAGGGCACTGGAAGAAGGATTGCAAGGCGTGGAACGCCAAGAACCAGGAACCGAAGCAAGCTGTGGCTTCGACTTCAGGTGTGTTTGTAATTGAGAATTGTCTGTCGATCAACTCTACTTCCTGGGTATTGGATACCGGGTCAGGATCTCATATTTGCAATTCATTGCAGGCACTGAGAAACCGTAGAGTGCTGAAGGAAGGTGATATGATCCTCAGGGTTGCTAACGGAGCTAGCGTGGGAGCTGCGTCCGTCGGGGATTATCACCTAGGATTGACGAGTGGACACATTTTGGTTTTACATAACTGTTATTTTGTACCCAGCTTAACGTGTAATATCATATCAGTTTCCTTGTTATCAAATAAAGGTTATGATTTCACGTTTGTAAGAGATGTTGTCAACATCCACCTTAATCATGGTTTGATTGGGTCCGGTACTCTAAATAACGGCATATATGTGTTAAACCAACTCCAAATTTTCAATGTCCAGAACACACTAAAAAGAAAGTCTCCAGATTTAAATAAAGCTTTCTTATGGCATTGTAGACTGGGTCACATCAATGAGAGAAGGTTGACTAAGTTGCATAGAGAAGGATATTTGGACACGTTCGAATATCAAACTTATGACACTTGTCAATCTTGTCTCAAAGGAAAGATGACAAAGACTCCATTCACTGGACAAGGAGTAAGAGCGAGCGAGCTCTTAGGACTCATACACAGTGATGTATGCGGTCCAATGTCTACACATGCGAGAGGTGGTTATTCCTACTTCATTACTTTCACGGATGATTTCTCTAGGTTTGGACATGTCTTCTTAATGAAGCACAAATCCGAAGCCTTTGAGAAATTCCTGGAATACAAGAGTGAAGCGGAAAACCAAACAGGCAAAAGTATTAAGACACTGAGATCTGATCGAGGTGGAGAATACTTAAGTGCCGAGTTCCTAGGTTACCTAAAAGAGAAAGGAATTCTCTCTCAGCTTACTCCTCCATACACTCCACAGCACAACGGTGTATCGGAGAGACGGAATCGAACCCTATTGGATATGGTACGATCCATGATGAGTAATGCTGAGTTACAGCGATCTTTCTGGGGGTATGCGCTAGAATCAGCGATACATCTTTTGAACAGAGTTCCAACCAAAACTGTGCCTACCACACCATATCAGATGTGGAGTGGGAAGAAACCCTATCTTCAGTATCTGAAGACGTAGGGATGTCCAGCTTTTGTAAAAAAGCAGCATCCGGACAAGCTCGAGGCACGCTCAGTAGAGTGTAAGTTTGTGGGATATCCAAAGAACTCTACAGGATATTGCTTCTATTACGCAGAGGAACAAAAGGTTTTTGTTTCTCGTCATGCCCGCTTCTTAGAAACTGAATTTTTGGAAAATCAGAAGAGTGGGAGCGAAATAGAACTGGAAGAAATTCCAGAACCACAAACTGCTACTGAAAGTTTGGTAGAACCAGAGGTTCAAGAAGAACAGAACATTCCCGCACCCCTCCGCAGGAGTAGTAGGCCGTCTCGTCCGCCTGAGAGATACTACGGTTTTCTCATAGATGGGGATAGAGAGGATTGCATCATAGATGATGATGAACCTACTGACTTCAGGCAGGCCATCCAGAGCGGCGACTCGGTACGATGGCTAGATGCAATGCGGACCGAAATGGAGTCCATGTACACCAACAAAGTATGGACTTTGGACTTTGCTCCAGATGGGGTAAAACCCATAGGATGCAAATGGATCTTCAAGAAAAAGATTGGTGTAGATGGACAGGTGGAAACCTATAAGGCTAGACTTGTTGCAAAGGGTTTTCGTCAAAGACCTGGTTTGGACTATGACGAAACTTTTTCTCCAGTGGCTATGCTCAAATCCATTCGGGTCCTTCTTGCTATTGCTGCCTTCCATGATTATGAAATCTGGCAGATGGACGTAAAGACGGCTTTTCTAAATGGAAATTTAGAAGAGAGCGTCTATATGGATCAGCCAGAGGGTTTCAATCAGAGTGGGAGCAGCGGGAAAGTGTGCAAGCTGCTTAAGTCTATTTATGGACTAAAGCAGGCATCGCGGAGTTGGAACATCTGTTTTGATGAGACAGTCAAAGAATATGACTTTATCAAAAATCCAGATGAACCGTGCATATATAGTAAAGTAGTGGCCAGAAGTGTCGTATTCCTCGTCTTGTACGTGGATGACATTCTATTGATAGGAAATGACATTCCTATGCTACAATCTGTCAAAGGATTCTTGTCACACAGGTTCTCCATGAAAGACCTGGGTGATGCCTCTTACATTCTGGGGATCCGGATCTATCGTGATAGATCCAAGAGGATGTTGGGACTTTCGCAGTCCAGGTATATCGACACTGTACTGAAAAGATTCAGTATGGAAGATTCAAAGCGCGGTAATCTACCGGCTTGTCACGGAATCACCCTCTCCAAAGAGATGTCTCCCAAGACTGATTTGGAAAGGGAACGCATGTCTATTATACCCTACGCTTCTGCGGTAGGCTCTATAATGTATGCGATGTTGTGTACCAGACCAGATGTAGCTTATGCACTAAGCGTGGTAAGCCGGTATCAGTCAGACCCATGGGTGAAGCACTGGATAGCAGTAAAGAACATTCTCAAGTACCTGAGGAGGACTAAGGAGATGTTCTTGGTTTACGGCGGAAAAGACCTCAGGTTGGAGGCCTTTGCCGATTCCGGCTTCCAGAGTGATAAGGACGATTCCAAGTCCATGTCGGGTTATGTCTTTACCCTCAATGGAGGGGCGGTGTGCTGGAAGAGCTCCAAGCAGGACACCGTTGCTGACTCGACGATGGAAGCGGAGTATATAGCTGCTTGCGATGCCGCAAAAGAAGCAGTCTGGATGAAGAAGTTCCTAACAGAACTTCAGGTGGTTCCTACCATAGTTGATCCAATACCTCTGTATTGCGACAACAACGGAGCTATAGCTTTAGCGAAGGAACCAAGGTCCCATCAGAAGTCCAGACACATCTTGAGGCGGTATCACCTGATCAGGGAGATCATTGATCGTCAGGAGATCGAGGTTCGGAGAGTTGCTTCAGAAGAGAACATTGCTGATCCATTCACGAAGGCCCTTCCTCAGATTCAGTTCGAGAGGCTACTCGAGATCATTGGTCTGCGATATGCCAGTACATGGCCCTAGTGCAAGTGGGAGATTGTTAGTGTTTATGCCCTAGAAGGCCATTACTGTATCATACTAGCTTGTATATTACTTAATGGAAGCTTGGGATATTCACATGTATATAACAGTCTTGCTAAACATGGTAGTATGCTACTTGGTTTTTCTATCTTAATATGTGAGTGTAAGTATTGATAGAGCTCTTAGGATCTTGCTTGGCTACCAGCGTTGTGATGGCAGTCACACTAGTGGGGGCTGGGTAGTCTACAAGCACATCCTTATTCAGGTCCCTGGTCGTTGGATTATCGAGACAGAGCATCGATACTCCGGAGTAGACTAGTGTGTACGCTTCTCTTCCCAGTTGGGGAGATGGTCTGTCCCACAGCCGTCAGTACGTCGTACTGGAGATAGTATACAGGTGCTCGTTAGGTTACGGGTACACCGGACAGGACTCACAGGGAACTGTTGGTTGGTTTGATACCAGTCGTCAGTGAACAGTTCCCAGGTGACATGAGTACAGCGTAGTCCGCAGACTTGACACTGCTACTTCGCCTCGAGTGTGTCCCACTGTTCTTAGATTGCTACCTTACCACGGCTCAAAGGAGTCGTGCAAACAGGTAGCAGTTGGGTGCAGTCCCGAGCACTTGGAGGCAGTGGCGGTTAGACAGGATTCGTCCCTCCCGGTATTGGGAGTAGATATCGTGCTGTGTCAGAGAGCCATTACGCAAAGTCCCTGGCCAGGGCAAGCGAGATTTGCTGGTAGGTTCCAGCAGTTTCTCAGGGTGTAATGGGCTTCACTCCGACACGACTTATACCGCTATTAGGGGACTGACGCTTGCCGCCCCCCTAGGCCCGATATGCGATAGTCATGGACGAACGGACCGGACTGTATGGAGATTGTCACATCAGACTCAGTAGGAGTTCGGATGGGTTTACTCATCGGCCTTCTTATCGACAACTACCTGGGGACCGTTACGTACAGCTAGTGCCGCTTGCGGTCTGTGGTTAAACCCACTGCCAGCGTAGTAGTCGAGTCTCTAGAGTCCCACACAGAGAGTTTCCTACTCCAGGCGAAACGATATAGAGGTTGCATGGTTTTGCGACAAAGGGTTCGGACGCATACGTGCGTTTACGCGCGTACGACTTTCGGACAGATTTTACCAGTCGGCTTTGGTTTAAGCCAGTTACTGGTATCCGGTTATTGGATTTATACAGTCTAAAGTTTTTCCGTATTTTTACGGATCGGAGGGGCGTTCTCGTAATTACTCGAGAAGCTTCTAGAAGATGTGACTAAGGAGGTTTGTTTTGGAAAGAGAGTGAGTCATAGTGGTGATTCATTCACTTCATTAATGCTCATTTATTGCTTAATGACTCATGTTAATGAATCATCACAAGATATTTTGTGAAGCATGCTTATTCATTTCCTTTATTGATTTATTGAAAATAAGAATGCTTCATAATATTATGATACACTCTCTCTCTTCTCTCATTATCATATCACACATTCTCTCTCCTCAAGCTCTCATCTTCAAACCCTAATCCTTAATCCTCATGTGTTGAGATCAAAGGATTAGTTAGACTAAACAATCCATAACCTTCACTCTTTATCATCCTATCATCTTTGATTAGCAATCAAAGTTGATTAGTTACCTCAAGTTAGAGGTTTAGCTTGGAGTTTCGCTCTCGGGTGGATCGTCTACTACCTAGAGAAGGCCGAGGAGAACCAAGGAGGACATAAAGAAGAAGGACCGGTTCATTAGGTATAATCCCTAATCACTTATGTAAAGAAACTCATAAAATACGGTTATTTAGAGTTTAGCTTCGATTCAAGCGGTTAGTCGATGTTCGTTGTTTAAACTTGATAGTTTTTTGTAAATTCCGCCTCCCCATAAGTACTGGGGTGTAGTACATCGACTTACAAATGCAAACTAGTATATCTAATGTACAATTATACACTAAATTATTAAATCAACACTTGACTTAATAATCCGGTCATATCTCATATAACCGACTAATATCCATTGTATCGACTTATCGAATCAACACTTGATTCGATAACCCGGCTATATCATATATAACCGACCGATACAAATAGTCATGAGAATAGAATACGGTATCACATACACGCATTATTCTCGGTCCCGCACATATCACATACGTGCTCCTATTTCGTTTTGCCTGAGCCAGTAAAACCTCTATGTAGGACTCTAAAGACTCGTCAATACGCCGGCAGTAGGTGATGATCACATCAAGCACCCACAAGCCGTCAGCGGTACTAGCTGGACGTAACGGCTACCCGGGTATTGAGCGATCAGAAGATCAGCAAGCAAGCTCGCTCCAACTCCTGTAAAAGCCTATCGGTAACACTTCCCATACAGTCCGGTCTCCTCGTCTGATATGTCGCTTATCAAGTCTAGGGGTGGTAAACGTCAGACCCTAATAACCGATAAGTCGTGCCGATATGAGGCTCATAACGGGTTGAGAAACTACTAGTAACACTTACCAGTAAATCTCTAAATCAGCCCTTGCCAGGGACTTCCCTGTTACGGCCAATCGAGCACAGCGCAACATCAACCCCCAATACCGGAAGAGACGAAACCCCTCCTATCGCTCATTGCCTCCATGTGACTCGGGACTATACCCAAAAACCACTGTTTTGCACGCCCTCTTGGACGTGGTAAGGTGGAAATCAAAGCACAGTGGGAATCACACAAGACTCTATGACGATCTCGGGTCTACAGACTAACCTGCACAAGTGTCACCAGAGAACTGCCATCTGACGTGAGGTATAATACCATCTGGGAGTTCTCGGCGAGTCCGTCTAGTATACCCAGTCTCCACTGAGCACCCGTATACCATCTCTGATGTCAAACACCAATGGATATGGGATCATCCAGCGCCCATCTCATGGGTCGAGAAGCGTATACGCTAGTCTACTCTGGTATATCGATGCCCTGTCTCGATACAACTACGACTAGGAACATTAAAGAATGTACTTATGGACTACCATAGCCCCACTAATATGATCTGCATCATAGACCAGGTAGTCAATTACACATCCTAAGGGCTTTACCAACATGTAACTATAAGACAGTATCAAGAGACAAGTATACATGTTAAGATAAAGAGCAACCAGATAGCATACTATCATAGCGAGCAAGAAAGTCCTCTCTCTATATGTCCAAGTATCCAATATAATATACATCATCTGTATAATACTGGCCTCTAGGGCATACATACAACTAACATATTATAGTGGATGCTTGGATATATATAGAGAGGACTTTCTTGCTCGTCATGATAGTATGCTATTTGGTTTCACTTTATCTTAACATGTTGACTTATATTAGTCTACTGTCTTACTGTTACATGTTGATAAAGCCCATAGGATATGTACTCGACTACTGGGACTATGATGAGATCATACTAGTGGGGCCAGGGTAGTCAACGAGTATATCCTATAACTGTTCCTAGTCGAGGGTGTGTCAAGACAGGGCATCGATACACCAGAGTAGCCTAGCGTATACACATCTTGACCCATATTATGGGCGATGGATGATCCCATATCCATCGGTGTTTGACATCAAGGATGTTGTACGGGTGCTCAGTAGAGACTGGGTACACTGGACGGATTCGCCGAGAACTCCCAGATGGTATTATACCTCACGTCAGATGGCAGTTTTCCGGTGACATTGGTACAAGTTAGTCTGTAGACCCGAGATCGTCATAGAGTCTTGTGAGATTCCCACTGTGCTTTGATTTCCACCTTACCACATCCAAAAGGGCGTGCAAAACGATGGCTTTTGGGTACGATCCCGAATCACATGGAGGCAATGAGCGATAGGAGGGGATTCGTCTCTCCCGGTATAGGGAGTTGATGTTGTGCTGTGTTCGATTGGCTATAACTGGAAGTCCCTGGCCAGGGATGATATAGAGTACTATTGGTAAGTTTTATCAGTAGGTTCTTGACCTGTTATGAGCCTCACATCGACACGACTTTTCGGTTACTGGGGTCTGACGTATACCACCCCTAGACTAGATATGCAACATATTAGACGAAGAGACCGGACTGTACGGGAGTGTTACTGATTGGATTCACAGGAGAATGTGTTAGTGTACATGCCCTAGAGGCCATTACTGTATCATACTAGTATGTATATTACTTGATGGAAGCTTGGGATATTCACAGTTGTATATACAATCTTGCTCGAAATGGTAGTATGCTACTTGGTTTGTCTCTACTTCAATATGAGCATGTGTTTCTTTTAGCATATCACTTATATACATATTAGTAGAGCCCTTAGAATCTTTGCTTGATTACCAGCATTGTGATGACGCTCACACTCGTGGGGGCTGGGTAATCCATAAGCACATCCTTATACAGGTCCCTAGTCGTGGGACTATCGAGACAAGGCATCGATACTCCGGAGTAGACTAGCGTATGCGCTTCTCATCCCAGCGTGGGAGACGGTCTGTCCCACAGCCGTCAGTACGTCGTACTTGAGATAGTATGCGGGTGCTCGTTAGGTTACGAGTACACTGGACAGGACTCGTCGGGAACTGTTGGTTGGTATTATACCTATCGTCAGTTATCAGTTCCCAGGTGACATGAGTACAGCTTAGTCCGCTGACTTGACACTGTCACTACGCCTTGAGTGTGTTCCCACTTTACTTTGATTACTACCCTACCACGGCTCAAAGGTGTCGTGCAAACATGTAGTAATTGGGTGCAGTCCCGAAGCACTTGGAGGCAGTGACGGTTAGACATGATTCGTCTCTCCCGGTATTGGGGGTTGACATCGCGCTGTGTCCAGGAGAGCCATTACACAAGTAGTCCCTGGCCGGGGCAAGCGAGATATACTGGTAGGTTTCCAGTGTTATCTCAGGGTGTTCTGGGCTACACTCCGACAGGACTTGTACCGCTATTAGGGGATTGACGTTTACCGCTCCCCTAGACCCGCCATGCGATGTATCAGACGAACAGACCGGACTGTACGGATACTGTCACATACAGGCTCAGTAGGAGTTCAGATGGGGTCACCTCGTCAGTCTTCTTATCGGCATCTATCTGGGGACCGTTACGTACAGCTAGTGCCGCTTGCGGTCTGTGGTTAAACCCACTGCCAGCGTAGTGTCGAGTCTTTAGAGTCCCACACAGAGAGCTATTCGCCTTTAGGTAAAATGAGTAGAGGTCGCATGGTTTTGCGACAGGGTTCGTTCACATCCGCGCACTTGTGCACGTTTGCTGTCCGGACAGCTTATACTAGCGGGCTTTGGTTTAAACCAGATCCTAGTATATGATTTGTTAGTGTTTATGCCCTAGAAGGCCATTACTGTATCATACTAGCTTGTATATTACTTAATGGAAGCTTGGGATATTCACATGTATATAACAGTCTTGCTAAACATGGTAGTATGCTACTTGGTTTTTCTATCTTAATATGTGAGTGTACGTATTGATAGAGCTCTTAGGATCTTGCTTGGCTACCAGCGTTGTGATGGCAGTCACACTAGTGGGGGCTGGGTAGTCTACAAGCACATCCTTATTCAGGTCCCTGGTCGTTGGATTATCGAGACAGAGCATCGATACTCCGGAGTAGACTAGTGTGTACGCTTCTCATCCCAGTTGGGGAATGGTCTGTCCCACAGCCATCAGTACGTCGTACTGGAGATAGTATACAGGTGCTCGTTAGGTTACGGGTACACCGGACAGGACTCACAGGGAACTGTTGGTTGGTTTGATACCAGTCGTCAGTGAACAGTTCCCAGGTGACATGAGTACAGCGTAGTCCGCAGACTTGACACTGCTACTTCGCCTCGAGTGTGTCCCACTGTTCTTAGATTGCTACCCTACCACGGCTCAAAGGAGTCGTGCAAACAGGTAGCAGTTGGGTGCAGTCCCGAGCACTTGGAGGCAGTGGCGGTTAGACAGGATTCGTCCCTCCCGGTATTGGGAGTAGATATCGTGCTGTGTCAGAGAGCCATTACGCAAAGTCCCTGGCCAGGGCAAGCGAGATTTGCTGGTAGGTTCCAGCAGTTTCTCAGGGTGTAATGGGCTTCACTCCGACACGACTTATACCGCTATTAGGGGACTGACGCTTGCCGCCCCCCTAGGCCCGATATGCGATAGTCTTGGACGAACGGACCGGACTGTATGGATATTGTCACATCAGACTCAGTAGGAGTTCGGATGGGTTTACTCATCGGCCTTCTTATCGACAACTACCTGGGGACCGTTACGTACAGCTAGTGCCGCTTGCGGTCTGTGGTTAAACCCACTGCCAGCGTAGTAGTCGAGTCTCTAGAGTCCCACACAGAGAGTTTCCTACTCCAGGCGAAACGATATAGAGGTTGCATGGTTTTGCGACAAAGGGTTCGGACGCATACGTGCGTTTACGCGCGTACGACTTTCGGACAGATTTTACCAGTCGGCTTTGGTTTAAGCCAGTTACTGGTATCCGGTTATTGGATTTATACAGTCTAAAGTTTTTCCGTATTTTTTCGGATCGGAGGGGCGTTCTCGTAATTACTCGAGAAGCTTCTAGAAGATGTGACTAAGGAGGTTTGTTTTGGAAAGAGAGCGAGTCATAGTGGTGATTCATTCACTTCATTAATGCACATTTATTGCTTAATGACTCATGTTAATGAATCATCACAAGATATTTTGTGAAGCATGCTTATTCATTTCCTTTATTGATTATTTGATAAAAAGAATGCTTCATAATATTATGATACTCTCTCTCTCTTCTCTCATTATCATATCACACATTCTCTCTCCTCAAGCTCTCATCTTCAAGATACTAACCTTAATCCTCATGTGTTGAGATCAAAGGTTTAGTTAGACTAAACAATCCATAACCCTCACTCTATATCATCCTCTCATCTTTGATTAGCAATCAAAGTTGATTAGTTACCTCAAGTTAGAGGTTTAGCTTGGAGTTTCGCTCTCGGGTGGATCGTCTACTACCTAGAGAAGGCCGAGGAGAGCAAAGGAGGACGTAAAGAAGAAGGACCGGTTTCATTATGTAAGTCGATGTAGTACACCCCAGTACTTATGGGGAGGCGGAATTTACAAAAACTTATCAAGTTTAAACAACGAACATCGACTAACCGCTTGAATCGAAGCTAAACTCTAAATAACCGTATTCTATGAGTTTCTTTTCATAAGAGATTAGGGATTATACCTAATGAACCGGTCCTTCTTCTTTACGTCCTCCTTGGTTCTCCTCGGCCTTCTCTAGGTAGTAGACGATCCACCCGAGAGCGAAACTCCAAGCTAAACCTCTAACTTGAGGTAACTAATCAACTTTGATTGCTAATCAAAGATGAGAGGATGATATAGAGTGTAGGTTATGGATTGTTTAGTCTAACTAATCCTTTGATCTCAACACATGAGGATTAAGGATTAGGGTTAGAAGATGAGAGCTTGAGGAGAGAGAATGTGTGATATGATAATGAGAGAAGAGAGAGAGTGTATCATAATATTATGAAGCATTCTTATTTTCTAAAAATCAATAAAGGAAATGAATAAGCATGCTTCACAAAATATCTTGTGATGATTCATTAACATGAGTCATTAAGCAATAAATGTGCATTAATGAAGTGAATGAATCACCACTATGACTCACTCTCTTTCCAAAACAAACCTCCTTAGTCACATCTTCTAGAAGCTTCTCGAGTAATTACGAGAACGCCCCTCCGATCCGTAAAAATACGGAAAAACTTTAGACTGTAAAAATCCAATAACCGGATACCAGTAACTGGCTTAAACCAAAGCCGACTGGTAAAATCTGTCCGAAAGTCGTACGCGCGTAAACGCACGTATGCGTCCGAACCCTTTGTCGCAAAACCATGCAACCTCTATATCGTTTCGCCTGGAGTAGGAAACTCTCTGTGTGGGACTCTAGAGACTCGACTACTACGCTGGCAGTGGGTTTAACCACAGACCGCAAGCGGCACTAGCTGTACGTAACGGTCCCCAGGTAGTTGTCGATAAGAAGGCCGATGAGTAAACCCATCCGAACTCCTACTGAGTCTGATGTGACAATCTCCATACAGTCCGGTCCGTTCGTCCATGACTATCGCATATCGGGCCTAGGGGGGCGGCAAGCGTCAGTCCCCTAATAGCGGTATAAGTCGTGTCGGAGTGAAGCCCATTACACCCTGAGAAACTGCTGGAACCTACCAGCAAATCTCGCTTGCCCTGGCCAGGGACTTTGCGTAATGGCTCTCTGACACAGCACGATATCTACTCCCAATACCGGGAGGGACGAATCCTGTCTAACCGCCACTGCCTCCAAGTGCTCGGGACTGCACCCAACTGCTACCTGTTTGCACGACTCCTTTGAGCCGTGGTAGGGTAGCAATCTAAGAACAGTGGGACACACTCGAGGCGAAGTAGCAGTGTCAAGTCTGCGGACTACGCTGTACTCATGTCACCTGGGAACTGTTCACTGACGACTGGTATCAAACCAACCAACAGTTCCCTGTGAGTCCTGTCCGATGTACCCGTAACCTAACGAGCACCTGTATACTATCTCCAGTACGACGTACTGACGGCTGTGGGACAGACCATCTCCCCAACTGGGATGAGAAGCGTACACACTAGTCTACTCCGGAGTATCGATGCTCTGTTTCGATAATCCAACGACCAGGGACCTGAATAAGGATGTGCTTGTAGACTACCCAGCCCCCACTAGTGTGACTGCCATCACAACGCTGGTAGACAAGCAAGATCCTAAGAGCTCTATCAATACGTATACTCACATATTAAGATAGAAAAACCAAGTAGCATACTACCATGTTTAGCAAGACTGTTATATACATGTGAATATCCCAAGCTTCCATTAAGTAATATACAAGCTAGTATGATACAGTAATGGCCTTCTAGGGCATAAACACTAACAATCTCCCACTTGCACTAGGGCCATGTACTGGCATATCGCAGACCAATGATCTCGAGTAGCCTCTCGAACTGAATCTGAGGAAGGGCCTTCGTGAATGGATCAGCAATGTTCTCTTCTGAAGCAACTCTCCGAACCTCGATCTCCTGACGATCAATGATCTCCCTGATCAGGTGATACCGCCTCAAGATGTGTCTGGACTTCTGATGGGACCTTGGTTCCTTCGCTAAAGCTATAGCTCCGTTGTTGTCGCAATACAGAGGTATTGGATCAACTATGGTAGGAACCACCTGAAGTTCTGTTAGGAACTTCTTCATCCAGACTGCTTCTTTTGCGGCATCGCAAGCAGCTATATACTCCGCTTCCATCGTCGAGTCAGCAACGGTGTCCTGCTTGGAGCTCTTCCAGCACACCGCCCCTCCATTGAGGGTAAAGACATAACCCGACATGGACTTGGAATCGTCCTTATCACTCTGGAAGCCGGAATCAGCAAAGGCCTCCAACCTGAGGTCTTTTCCGCCGTAAACCAAGAACATCTCCTTAGTCCTCCTCAGGTACTTGAGAATGTTCTTTACTGCTATCCAGTGTTTCTCCCCTGGGTCTGACTGATACCGGCTTACCACGCTCAGTGCGTAAGCTACATCTGGTCTGGTACACAACATCGCATACATTATAGAGCCTACCGCAGAAGCGTAGGGTATAATAGACATGCGTTCCCTTTCCAAATCAGTCTTGGGAGACATCTCTTTGGAGAGGGTGATTCCGTGACAAGCCGGTAGATTACCGCGCTTAGAATCTTCCATACTGAATCTTTTCAGTACAGTGTCGATATACCTGGACTGCGAAAGTCCCAACATCCTCTTGGATCTATCACGATAGATCCGGATCCCCAGAATGTAAGAGGCATCACCCAGGTCTTTCATGGAGAACCTGTGTGACAAGAATCCTTTGACAGATTGTAGCATAGGAATGTCATTTCCTATCAATAGAATGTCATCCACGTACAAGACGAGGAATACGACACTTCTGGCCACAACTTTACTATATATGCACGGTTCATCTGGATTTTTGATAAAGTCATATTCTTTGACTGTCTCATCAAAACAGATGTTCCAACTCCGCGATGCCTGCTTTAGTCCATAAATGGACTTAAGCAGCTTGCATACTTTCCCGCTGCTCCCACTCTGATTGAAACCCTCTGGCTGATCCATATAGACGCTCTCTTCTAAATTTCCATTCAGAAAAGCCGTCTTTACGTCCATCTGCCAGATTTCATAATCATGGAAGGCAGCAATAGCAAGAAGGACCCGAATGGATTTGAGCATAGCCACTGGAGAAAAGGTTTCGTCATAGTCCAAACCAGGTCTTTGACGAAAACCCTTTGCAACAAGTCTAGCCTTATAGGTTTCCACCTGTCCATCTACACCAATCTTTTTCTTGAAGATCCATTTGCATCCTATGGGTTTTACCCCATCTGGAGCAAAGTCCAAAGTCCATACTTTGTTGGTGTACATGGACTCCATCTCGGTCCGCATTGCATCTAGCCATCGTACCGAGTCGCCGCTCTGGATGGCCTGCCTGAAGTCAGTAGGTTCATCATCATCTATGATGCAATCCTCTCTATCCCCATCTATGAGAAAACCGTAGTATCTCTCAGGCGGACGAGACGGCCTACTACTCCTGCGGAGGGGTGCGGGAATGTTCTGTTCTTCTTGAACCTCTGGTTCTACCAAACTTTCAGTAGCAGTTTGTGGTTCTGGAATTTCTTCCAGTTCTACTACGCTCCCACTCTTCTGATTTTCCAAAAATTCAGTTTCTAAGAAGCGGGCATGACGAGAAACAAAAACCTTTTGTTCCTCTGCGTAATAGAAATAATATCCCATAGAGTTCTTTGGATATCCCACAAACTTACACTCTACTGAGCGTGCCTCGAGCTTGTCCACATGCTGCTTTTTAACAAAAGCTAGACATCCCCATGTTTTCAGGTACTGAAGACAGGGTTTCTTCCCACTCCATATCTGATATGGTGTGGTAGGCACAGTTTTGGTTGGAACTTTGTTCAAAAGATATGCCGCCGATTCTAGCGCATAACCCCAGAAAGATCGCGGTAACTCAGCATTACTCATCATGGATCGTACCATATCCAATAGGGTTCGATTCCGTCTCTCCGATACACCGTTATGCTGTGGAGTGTATGGAGGAGTAAGCTGAGAGAGAATTCCTTTCTCTTTTAGGTAACCTAGGAACTCGGCACTCAAGTATTCACCACCTCGATCAGATCTAAGTGTCTTTATACTTTTGCCGGTTTGGTTTTCTACTTCATTCTTATACTCTTGGAATTTCTCAAAAGCTTCGGATTTATGTTTCATCAGATAAATGAATCCGTATCTTGAGTAATCATCCGTGAAAGTAATGAAATAGGAATAACCACCTCTCGCATGTGTAGACATTGGACCACATACATCACTGTGTATGAGTCCTAAGAGCTCGCTCGCTCTTACTCCTTGTCCAGTAAATGGAGTCTTTGTCATCTTTCCTTTGAGACAAGATTGACAAGTGTCATAGGTTTGATATTCGAACGTGTCCAAATATCCTTCTCTATGCAACTTAGTCAACCTTCTCTCATTGATGTGACCCAGTCTACAATGCCATAAGAAAGCTTTATTTAAATCTGGAGACTTTCTTTTTAGTGTGTTCTGGACATTGAAAATTTGGAGTTGGTTTAACACATATATGCCGTTATTTAAAGTACCGGACCCAATCAAACCATGATTAAGGTGGATGTTGACAACATCTCTTACAAACGTGAAATCATAACCTTTATTTGATAACAAGGAAACTGATATGATATTACACGTTAAGCTGGGTACAAAATAACAGTTATGTAAAACCAAAATGTGTCCACTCGTCAATCCTAGGTGATAATCCCCGACGGACGCAGCTCCCACGCTAGCTCCGTTAGCAACCCTGAGGATCATATCACCTTCCTTCAGCACTCTACGGTTTCTCAGTGCCTGCAATGAATTGCAAATATGAGATCCTGACCCGGTATCCAATACCCAGGAAGTAGAGTTGATCGACAGACAATTCTCAATTACAAACACACCTGAAGTCGAAGCCACAGCTTGCTTCGGTTCCTGGTTCTTGGCGTTTCACGCCTTGCAATCCTTCTTCCAGTGCCCTTTCCTGTGACAATGGAAGCACTCATCCAGGCCAACTACCGGTGCTGCTTTCTTTTTCTTTCCCTTCCCTCCCACCTTACTAACACCTCCTCTAGGTCTGGGTGCGGCCTTCTTCTTCCTTCCTTTGGCCCTAGCCTTGGACCCGGAAGAAGATGAACCGCCAACAAACATAGCGGGTGTTTCCCTTGCCTTCTGCAAGGTGCCCTCTGCACTCCTTAACATGTTCAGGAGTTCCGCAAGTTCAACTTCTTTTCCTTGAAGATTGAAGTTGAGGATAAACTGGGCGTAGGTGGGAGGAAGGGACTGGAGAACAAGGTCTGTATAGAGCTCATTATCCAAAGTCGTCCCAAGGTCTGCGAGCTCTTCTATATAGCCAATCATCTGTAGGACATGTTCACCTACCGATGACCCGACAGCCAACCTCGCTCGAAACAATTTCTTAGAGGTCTCGTATCTTGCTATACGAGATTGCTCTCCATAAAGTTCCTTTGTATGGAGAAATATGCCATCTAGGGACATATCCTCGTGCCTCCTCTGATGTTCATTATTCATCGAGGCAAGCACGATGCACTTGGCTCTCGCGCAATCTAAATCCCAGGTTTTGCGGATTTCCTTATCCGCATTGCTGGATTTGGGACCTGGGACAGCAGGTGCCGTAGCGGTGAGGACGTACCCCAGTTTGTCATAGGTCAAAGCCATCTTGACATTCCGCAGCCAATCTTTATAGTTTGGCCCCGTCAGTATATTTTTCTCTAAAAGTAACTTAAGTCCAGTCATTTTCAGGGTCGCTGCAATTTGGAGAGAGAGAAGAAAACTCTTTAGCATGATGCTCTTGCAAGTTTAGAGTGGTTTTTAGTTTATCTAAACTGGATGGCTCCCACTGTTTCTCGAATCCTTCCTCAAACCATAAAAGAAGAATTAGCCAAGACTATTCTCACCGTACAATACTTGCTTAACCGTTCAGCCAGGCCGGTGTCGATACTTCGAGGGAGGTTTTCCAACGCTTTCGCGAAGTTCCTTAATTAAGTAACCTCTTTTCTCTGGGGGCGTAACCCCGCTGACACTTTTCTGGACACCTACTAGGTTTATAGCATTGATCGTTAAGCGACGAATATCCTGATAAGTAGCATATACTCACAGTAGGATCGGGATCCAAATATCATTGTCTGATAATGTTGTAGGAATGCTACCAACATTCATCAAACTCAAAATGGTATGCATCTCTTTGCAAATTTCAGTTTCTTTAGAAATTCCCGATATAAGTTTTTGCCCCATGCTCTTATGACCTTGACGAAAGCCAACAAATCATAAGTCACACGTCAAGTTCTGCCCATCATTATCTTGTTAATTTGAACCCACCCGTATATACCCTTGACGAAAGCCAACAAGGTAATGCGACTGTCCCAAACCAACACATCTATCTATGTAACAAATGAATACCCCAGCAGCTACCAAACACTATGTCTTGACGAAAGCCAACAAACATAGCTTGAATACTACTGACTATCCATAAGAAATGACGGAGGGCTACGAATGGTTTTGGCGAAACCGTGAACGTAGTGAACTTGATATAACCGAAGGAACCTGATAGCTTTTAAAAGGAGTGGTTAAATCTCCGCATTTAAAAATATCTGTTTTAAAAATAACCGAGTGGTTTCTTTTAAATTGTTCCAACGATTTAAACTTTGGTTTGTTTTACTTTGCATTATAGATAATGCGTCCCATCATTAACCTATCATTGCAGAAAACAACGAAAATATAACGTCCTCTTATGCCATCCGCATTTGCCACGGGGTCCCGTCATCACCCGTTAGGTTACTTAACTAACGACAGAGCGGGGGCTGGGCTAGCGCGGGTGTAAAACATAAGTGACGTCTAAATAGCTATAATAAATATAGATATTTTAAATTCGTCTGACGCAATGATATTCATTCCAGAACACAGATAAACAATATTGGATTTGCAAGCAATCTGTATTTCTTTTGAGCCTGCAAGAAAAGACAGATTACACAGTTGTGATGAATAGCCGTTTACCCCACCCTCGACCCCTACGGGTACGGCAAACTACCCACCCGGCAGTCTGTGTACCCCATCTTGGGTCAGTCCTAGGAGCAAAAACAGTAAAATGAAATAATACAACGGTGGCTACAACCGCAACCTGGAAGTGCCCCGCGAAAATAATATTACAACAAATTACATTTACAACAAATGAATTAAACAATAACCCTTTGCTAACCCCGGCTATACACCACAACAGTCCAATACAGTTTATATGCACAAACAGATATAACCATTTCAGAAATGTGCAACCCCCTGCCAACCGACATACTAGCAGTTGGGGAAGGTTTACGAACACATCAAACAATCACAGATATAATCCAATACGCAAATACTGTATTTTTCGATCGAATAAACAACTTCAAAATTGCTCCAAAATCTGCTCTGTTAAACAGTAACCTGAGCAATAATTAAATATTCCAAAAAACCCCAAATGTCACAGGGGACCCACCCATGAAAAATGAGCTCATGACTCGGCAACTCGGCCGCGGAAGCGCGGCGGATCGGTGGGATTCGCGGCGCTTCCGCGGTGCTTTAGTCGAATCATGGGCTCGTTTTTCTTGGGTGTTCTCCTGTGTTCATGTCAAGCTCTCTGAACACACCAGAAAAATTTTAGGACTTCATTTTCACTTCGACAGAAACTTAACAGAACTAGGGTTTTCCGGGATCATTTTTTCGTTCGAAATTCGTACAAATTTGCGATTAAGTTATTTAGTGTTTAGCGAGGCTCTGATACCACTGTAAGTCGATGTAGTACACCCCAGTACTTATGGGGAGGCGGAATTTACAAAAACTTATCAAGTTTAAACAACGAACATCGACTAACCGCTTGAATCGAAGCTAAACTCTAAATAACCGTATTCTATGAGTTTCTTTTCATAAGAGATTAGGGATTATACCTAATGAACCGGTCCTTCTTCTTTACGTCCTCCTTGGTTCTCCTCGGCCTTCTCTAGGTAGTAGACGATCCACCCGAGAGCGAAACTCCAAGCTAAACCTCTAACTTGAGGTAACTAATCAACTTTGATTGCTAATCAAAGATGAGAGGATGATATAGAGTGTAGGTTATGGATTGTTTAGTCTAACTAATCCTTTGATCTCAACACATGAGGATTAAGGATTAGGGTTAGAAGATGAGAGCTTGAGGAGAGAGAATGTGTGATATGATAATGAGAGAAGAGAGAGAGTGTATCATAATATTATGAAGCATTCTTATTTTCTAAAAATCAATAAAGGAAATGAATAAGCATGCTTCACAAAATATCTTGTGATGATTCATTAACATGAGTCATTAAGCAATAAATGTGCATTAATGAAGTGAATGAATCACCACTATGACTCACTCTCTTTCCAAAACAAACCTCCTTAGTCACATCTTCTAGAAGCTTCTCGAGTAATTACGAGAACGCCCCTCCGATCCGTAAAAATACGGAAAAACTTTAGACTGTAAAAATCCAATAACCGGATACCAGTAACTGGCTTAAACCAAAGCCGACTGGTAAAATCTGTCCGAAAGTCGTACGCGCGTAAACGCACGTATGCGTCCGAACCCTTTGTCGCAAAACCATGCAACCTCTATATCGTTTCGCCTGGAGTAGGAAACTCTCTGTGTGGGACTCTAGAGACTCGACTACTACGCTGGCAGTGGGTTTAACCACAGACCGCAAGCGGCACTAGCTGTACGTAACGGTCCCCAGGTAGTTGTCGATAAGAAGGCCGATGAGTAAACCCATCCGAACTCCTACTGAGTCTGATGTGACAATCTCCATACAGTCCGGTCCGTTCGTCCATGACTATCGCATATCGGGCCTAGGGGGGCGGCAAGCGTCAGTCCCCTAATAGCGGTATAAGTCGTGTCGGAGTGAAGCCCATTACACCCTGAGAAACTGCTGGAACCTACCAGCAAATCTCGCTTGCCCTGGCCAGGGACTTTGCGTAATGGCTCTCTGACACAGCACGATATCTACTCCCAATACCGGGAGGGACGAATCCTGTCTAACCGCCACTGCCTCCAAGTGCTCGGGACTGCACCCAACTGCTACCTGTTTGCACGACTCCTTTGAGCCGTGGTAGGGTAGCAATCTAAGAACAGTGGGACACACTCGAGGCGAAGTAGCAGTGTCAAGTCTGCGGACTACGCTGTACTCATGTCACCTGGGAACTGTTCACTGACGACTGGTATCAAACCAACCAACAGTTCCCTGTGAGTCCTGTCCGATGTACCCGTAACCTAACGAGCACCTGTATACTATCTCCAGTACGACGTACTGACGGCTGTGGGACAGACCATCTCCCCAACTGGGATGAGAAGCGTACACACTAGTCTACTCCGGAGTATCGATGCTCTGTTTCGATAATCCAACGACCAGGGACCTGAATAAGGATGTGCTTGTAGACTACCCAGCCCCCACTAGTGTGACTGCCATCACAACGCTGGTAGACAAGCAAGATCCTAAGAGCTCTATCAATACGTATACTCACATATTAAGATAGAAAAACCAAGTAGCATACTACCATGTTTAGCAAGACTGTTATATACATGTGAATATCCCAAGCTTCCATTAAGTAATATACAAGCTAGTATGATACAGTAATGGCCTTCTAGGGCATAAACACTAACACATTAGGTATAATCCCTAATCTTTTGTGTAATGAAACTCATAGAATACGGTTATTTAGAGTTTAGCTTCGATTCAAGCGGTTAGTCGATGTTCGTTGTTTAAACTTGATAAGTTATTGTAAATTCCGCCTCCCCATAAGTACTGGGGTGTACTACATCGACTTACAGTGGTATCAGAGCCTCGCTAAACACTAAATAACTTAATCGCAAATTTGTACGAATTTCGAACGAAAAAACGAACCCGGAAAACCCTAATTCTGTTTAGTTTCTGTCGAACTTAAAATCAAGTCCTAAAATTTTTTTAATGTGTTCAGAGAGCTAGAAAGAAGTCCAGGAGAACACCCAAGAAATTCGAGCCCATGAATCGGCAACTCGGCCGCGCAAGCGCGGCGGATCGGTGGGATCCGCCGCCCTTCCGCGGCGCTTTGGCCGAGTCATGGACTCGTCTTTCTTGTGTGGGTCCCCTGTGACAATTGGGGTTTTCTGGAATATTTAATTATTGTTCAGGTTACTGTTTAACAGAGCAGATTTTGGAGCAATATTGATGTTGTTTATTCGATCGAAAAATACGGTATTTGCGTATTGGATTATATCTGTGATTGTTTAATGTGTTCGTAAACCTCCCCCAACTGCTAGTATGTCGGTTGGCAGGGGGTTGCACATTTCTGAAATGATTATATCTGTTTGTGCATATAAACTGTATTGGACTGTTGTGGTGTATAGCCAGGGTTAGCAAAGGGTTATTGATTAATTCATTTGTTGTAAATGTAATTTGTTGTAATATTATTTTCGCGGGGCACTTCCAGGTTGCGGTCGTAGCCACCGTTGTATTATTTCATTTTACTGTTTTTGCTCTTAGGACTGACCCAAGGTGGGGTACACAGACTGCCGGGTGGGTAGTTTGCCGTACCCGTAGGGGTCGAGGGTGGGGTAAACGGCTATTCATCACAACTGTGTAATCTGTGTTTTCTTGCAGGCTCAAAAGAAATACAGATTGCGTGCAAATCCAATATTGTTTATCTGTGTTCTGGAATGAATATCATTGCGTCAGACGAATGTAAAATATCTATATTTATTATAGCTATTTAGACGTCACTTATGTTTTACACCCGCGCTAGCCCAGCCCCCGCTCTGTCGTTAGTTAAGTAACCTAACGGGTGATGACGGGACCCCGTGGCGAATGCGGATGGCATAAGAGGACGTTATATTTTCGTTGTTTTCTGCAATGATAGGTTAATGATGGGACGCATTATCTATAATGCAAAGTAAAACAAACCAAAGTTTAAATCGTTGGAACAATTTAAAAGAAACCACTCGGTTATTTTTAAAAACAGATATTTTTAAATGCGGAGATTTAACCACTCCTTTTAAAAGCTATCAGGTTCCTTCGGTTATATCAAGTTCACTACGTTCACGGTTTCGCCAAAACCAGTCGTAGCCCTCCGTCATTTCATTTGGGTATTCAGTAGTATTCAAGCTATGCAGTTTTGGCCAACGTCATGGCATAGTGTTTGGTAGCTGCTGGATATTCATTTGTTGCATAGATAGATGAGTTGGTTTGGGACAGTCGTATTATCATTTGGCCAACGTCAGGGATAAATACGGATGGGTTCAAATTAACAAGATAATGATGGGTAGAACTTGACATGTGACTTATGACATTTTGACCAACGCCAAGGTCATAAGAACATGGGGTAAAAACTAATATCGGGAATTTCTAAAGAAACTGAAATTTGCAAAGAGATGCATACCATTTTGAGTTTGATGAATGTTGGTAGCATTCCTACAGCATTATCAGACGATGATATTTGGATCCCGATCCTACTGTGAGTATATGCTACTTATCAGGATATTCGTCGCTTAACGATCAATGCTATAAACCTAGTAGGTGTCCAGAAAAGTGTCAGCGGGGTTACGCCCCCAGAGAAAAGAGGTTATTTAATTAAGGAACTTCGCGAAAGCGTTGGAAAACCTCCCTCGAAGTATCGACACCCGGCCTGGCTGAACGGTTAAGCAAGTATTGTACGGTGAGAATAGTCTTGGCTAATTCTTCTTTTATGGTTTGAGGAAGGATTCGAGAAACAGTGGGAGCCATCCAGTTTAGATAAACTAAAAACCACTCTAAACTTGCAAGAGCATCATGCTAAAGAGTTTTCTTCTCTCTCTCCTAATTGCAGCGACCCTGAAAATGACTGGACTTAAGTTACTTTTAGAGAAAAATATACTGACGGGGCCAAACTATAAAGATTGGCTGCGGAATGTCAAGATGGCTTTGACCTATGACAAATTGGGGTACGTCCTCACCGCTACAGCACCTGCTGTCCTTGGTCCCAAATCCAGCAATGCGGATAAGGAAATCCGCAAAACCTGGGATTTAGATTGCGCGAGAGCCAAGTGCATCGTGCTTGCCTCGATGAACAATGAACATCAGAGGAGGCACGAGGATATGTCCTTAGATGGCATATTTCTCCATACAAAGGAACTTTATGGAGAGCAATCTCGTATAGCAAGATACGAGACCTCTAAGAAATTATTTCGAGCGAGGTTGGCTGTCGGGTCATCGGTAGGTGAACATGACCTATAGATGATCGGCTATATTGAAGAGCTCGCGGACCTTGGGACGACTTTGGATAATGAGCTCTATACAGACCTTGTTCTCCAGTCCCTTCCTCCCACCTACGCCCAGTTTATCCTCAACTTCAATCTTCAAGGAAAAGAAGTTGAACTTGCGGAACTCCTGAACATGTTAAGGAGTGCAGAGGGCACCTTGCAGAAGGCAAGGGAAACACCCGCTATGTTTGTTGGCGGTTCATCTTCTTCAGGGTCCAAGGCTAGGGCCAAAGGAAGGAAGAAGAAGGCCGCACCCAGACCTAGAGGAGGTGTTAGTAAGGTGGGAAAGAAGGGAAAGAAAAAGTTTACAGCACCGGTAGTTGGCCTGGATGAGTGCTTCCATTGTCACAGGAAAGGGCACTGGAAGAAGGATTGCAAGGCGTGGAACGCCAAGAACCAGGAACCGAAGCAAGCTGTGGCTTCGACTTCAGGTGTGTTTGTAATTGAGAATTGTCTGTCGATCAACTCTACTTCCTGGGTATTGGATACCGGGTCAGGATCTCATATTTGCAATTCATTGCAGGCACTGAGAAACCGTAGAGTGCTGAAGGAAGGTGATATGATCCTCAGGGTTGCTAACAGAGCTAGCGTGGGAGCTGCGTCCGTCGGGGATTATCACCTAGGATTGACGAGTGGACACATTTTGGTTTTACATAACTGTTATTTTGTACCCAGCTTAACGTGTAATATCATATCAGTTTCCTTGTTATCAAATAAAGGTTATGATTTCACGTTTGTAAGAGATGTTGTCAACATCCACCTTAATCATGGTTTGATTGGGTCCGGTACTCTAAATAACGGCATATATGTGTTAAACCAACTCCAAATTTTCAATGTCCAGAACACACTAAAAAGAAAGTCTCCAGATTTAAATAAAGCTTTCTTATGGCATTGTAGACTAGGTCACATCAATGAGAGAAGGTTGACTAAGTTGCATAGAGAAGGATATTTGGACACGTTCGAATATCAAACTTATGACACTTGTCAATCTTGTCTCAAAGGAAAGATGACAAAGACTCCATTCACTGGACAAGGAGTAAGAGCGAGCGAGCTCTTAGGACTCATACACAGTGATGTATGTGGTCCAATGTCTACACATGCGAGAGGTGGTTATTCCTACTTCATTACTTTTACAGATGATTTCTCTAGGTATGGGTATGTTTTCTTAATGAAGCATAAATCAGAGGCCTTTGAGAAATTCCTGGAATTCAAGAGTGAAGCGGAAAACCAAACAGGCAAAAGTATTAAGACACTAAGATCTGATCGAGGTGGAGAATACTTAAGTGCCGAGTTCCTAGGTTACCTAAAAGAGAAAGGAATTCTCTCTCAGCTTACTCCTCCATACACTCCACAGCACAACGGTGTATCGGAGAGACGGAATCGAACCCTATTGGATATGGTACGATCCATGATGAGTAATACTGAGTTACCACGATCTTTCTGGGGATATGCGCTAGAATCAGCGGCATATATTTTGAACAGAGTTCCAACCAAAACTGTGCCTACCACACCATATCAGATGTGGAGTGGGAAGAAACCCTATCTTCAGTATGTAAGGATTTGGGGATGTCCAGCTTTTGTAAAAAAGCAGCATGTGGACAAGCTCGAGGCACGATCAGTACTGTGTAAGCTTGTAGGATATCCAAAGAACTCCAAGGGATATTGCTTCTATTACGCAGAGGAACAAAAGGTTTTTGTTTCTCGTAATGCCCATTTTTTAGAACAACAAGTTTTAGAAAAGGATACAAATGGGAGCGAAATAGAACTGGAAGAAATTCCAGAACCACAAGCTGCTACTGAAAGTTTGGTAGAACCAGAGGTTCAAGAAGAACAGAACATTCCCGCACCCCTCCGCAGGAGTAGTAGGCCGTCTCGTCCGCCTGAGAGATACTACGGTTTTCTCATAGACGGGGATAGAGAGGATTGCATCATAGATGATGATGAACCTACTGACTTCCAGCAGGCCATCCAGAGCGGCGACTCGGTACGATGGCTAGATGCAATGCGGACCGAAATGGAGTCCATGTACACCAACAAAGTATGGACTTTGGACTTTGCTCCAGATGGGGTAAAACCCATAGGATGCAAATGGATCTTCAAGAAAAAGATTGGTGTAGATGGACAGGTGGAAACCTATAAGGCTAGACTTGTTGCAAAGGGTTTTCGTCAAAGACCTGGTTTGGACTATGATGAAACCTTTTCTCCAGTGGCTATGCTCAAATCCATTCGGGTCCTTCTTGCTATTGCTGCCTTCCATGATTATGAAATCTGGCAGATGGACGTAAAGACGGCTTTTCTGAATGGAAATTTAGAAGAGAGCGTCTATATGGATCAGCCAGAGGGTTTCAATCAGAGTGGGAGCAGCGGGAAAGTATGCAAGCTGCTCAAGTCCATTTATGGACTAAAGCAGGCATCGCGGAGTTGGAACATCTGTTTTGATGAGACAGTCAAAGAATATGACTTTATCAAAAATCCAGATGAACCGTGCATATATAGTAAAGTTGTGGCCAGAAGTGTCGTATTCCTCGTCTTGTACGTGGATGACATTCTATTGATAGGAAATGACATTCCTATGCTACAATCTGTCAAAGGATTCTTGTCACACAGGTTCTCCATGAAAGACCTGGGTGATGCCTCTTACATTCTAGGGATCCGGATCTATCGTGATAGATCCAAGAGGATGTTGGGACTTTCGCAGTCCAGGTATATCGACACTGTACTGAAAAGATTCAGTATGGAAGATTCTAAGCGCGGTAATCTACCGGCTTGTCACGGAATCACCCTCTCCAAAGAGATGTCTCCCAAGACTGATTTGGAAAGGGAACGCATGTCTATTATACCCTACGCTTCTGCGGTAGGCTCTATAATGTATGCGATGTTGTGTACCAGACCAGATGTAGCTTACGCACTGAGCGTGGTAAGCCGGTATCAGTCAGACCCAGGGGAGAAACACTGGATAGCAGTAAAGAACATTCTCAAGTACCTGAGGAGGACTAAGGAGATGTTCTTGGTTTACGGCTGAAAAGACCTCAGGTTAGAGGCCTTTGCTGATTCCGGCTTCCAGAGTGATAAGGACGATTCCAAGTCCATGTCGGGTTATGTCTTTACCCTCAATGGAGGGGCGGTGTGCTGGAAGAGCTCCAAGCAGGACACCGTTGCTGACTCGACGATGGAAGCGGAGTATATAGCTGCTTGCGATGCCGCAAAAGAAGCAGTCTGGATGAAGAAGTTCCTAACAGAACTTCAAGTGGTTCCTACCATAGTTGATCCAATACCTCTGTATTGCGACAACAACGGAGCTATAGCTTTAGCGAAGGAACCAAGGTCCCATCAGAAGTCCAGACACATCTTGAGGCGGTATCACCTGATCAGGGAGATCATTGATCGTCAGGAGATCGAGGTTCGGAGAGTTGCTTCAGAAGAGAACATTGCTGATCCATTCACAAAGGCCCTTCCTCAGATTCAGTTCGAGAGGCTACTCGAGATCATTGGTCTGCGATATGCCAGTACATGGCCCTAGTGCAAGTGGGAGATTGTTAGTGTTTATGCCCTAGAAGGCCATTACTGTATCATACTAGCTTGTATATTACTTAATGGAAGCTTGGGATATTCACATGTATATAACAGTCTTGCTAAACATGGTAGTATGCTACTTGGTTTTTCTATCTTAATATGTGAGTGTACGTATTGATAGAGCTCTTAGGATCTTGCTTGGCTACCAGCGTTGTGATGGCAGTCACACTAGTGGGGGCTGGGTAGTCTACAAGCACATCCTTATTCAGGTCCCTCGTCGTTGGATTATCGAGACAGAGCATCGATACTCCGGAGTAGACTAGTGTGTACGCTTCTCATCCCAGTTGGGGAATGGTCTGTCCCACAGCCATCAGTACGTCGTACTGGAGATAGTATACAGGTGCTCGTTAGGTTACGGGTACACCGGACAGGACTCACAGGGAACTGTTGGTTGGTTTGATACCAGTCGTCAGTGAACAGTTCCCAGGTGACATGAGTACAGCGTAGTCCGCAGACTTGACACTGCTACTTCGCCTCGAGTGTGTCCCACTGTTCTTAGATTGCTACCCTACCACGGCTCAAAGGAGTCGTGCAAACAGGTAGCAGTTGGGTGCAGTCCCGAGCACTTGGAGGCAGTGGCGGTTAGACAGGATTCGTCCCTCCCGGTATTGGGAGTAGATATCGTGCTGTGTCAGAGAGCCATTACGCAAAGTCCCTGGCCAGGGCAAGCGAGATTTGCTGGTAGGTTCCAGCAGTTTCTCAGGGTGTAATGGGCTTCACTCCGACACGACTTATACCGCTATTAGGGGACTGACGCTTGCCGCCCCCCTAGGCCCGATATGCGATAGTCTTGGACGAACGGACCGGACTGTATGGAGATTGTCACATCAGACTCAGTAGGAGTTCGGATGGGTTTACTCATCGGCCTTCTTATCGACAACTGCCTGGGGACCGTTACGTACAGCTAGTGCCGCTTGCGGTCTGTGGTTAAACCCACTGCCAGCGTAGTAGTCGAGTCTCTAGAGTCCCACACAGAGAGTTTCCTACTCCAGGCGAAACGATATAGAGGTTGCATGGTTTTGCGACAAAGGGTTCGGACGCATACGTGCGTTTACGCGCGTACTACTTTCGGACAGATTTTACCAGTCGGCTTTGGTTTAAGCCAGTTACTGGTATCCGGTTATTGGATTTATACAGTCTAAAGTTTTTCCGTATTTTTTCGGATCGGAGGGGCGTTCTCGTAATTACTCGAGAAGCTTCTAGAAGATGTGACTAAGGAGGTTTGTTTTGGAAAGAGAGTGAGTCATAGTGGTGATTCATTCACTTCATTAATGCACATTTATTGCTTAATGACTCATGTTAATGAATCATCACAAGATATTTTGTGAAGCATGCTTATTCATTTCCTTTATTGATTATTTGATAAAAAGAATGCTTCATAATATTATGATACACTCTCTCTCTTCTCTCATTATCATATCACACATTCTCTCTCCTCAAGCTCTCATCTTCAAGATACTAACCTTAATCCTCATGTGTTGAGATCAAAGGTTTAGTTAGACTAAACAATCCATAACCCTCACTCTATATCATCCTCTCATCTTTGATTAGCAATCAAAGTTGATTAGTTACCTCAAGTTAGAGGTTTAGCTTGGAGTTTCGCTCTCGGGTGGATCGTCTACTACCTAGAGAAGGCCGAGGAGAGCAAAGGAGGACGTAAAGAAGAAGGACCGGTTTCATTAGGTATAATCCCTAATCTTTTGTGTAATGAAACTCATAGAATACGGTTATTTAGAGTTTAGCTTCGATTCAAGCGGTTAGTCGATGTTCGTTGTTTAAACTTGATAAGTTATTGTAAATTCCGTCTCCCCATAAGTACTGGGGTGTACTACATCGACTTACATGATTTGGGATTGGTTTTATCTCTTTGTATTCGTGTTCCTCGGATCACGAATACGGGTGCGTATGCACAGTTGATTGAGACAGAGGGAGAGGACTTTGATTAGGGTTAATGACCATTGTCATTTTTTATTAACCCTAATGCTTATGTGTGTATTATAATTAATTGATATTAGTTAAATATAATTGTTCATGGTTAGGGTTGTTGACCATTTGACTATCTTGACTTGTTGACCTAGGTTGATACGTTGACCATCATCATTCCATATAAAAGATGCTCTTTGATCCTTGCAATTTGCATTTAATATGAAATGATAATGGTCAAGTCTTGATTAAACCATGACAATTATCTTGCTAATTATCTTTTTACAATAATTCACACATATATGTGAGAATGGCTCTTTATTCTCTCATTCTATCATATTGATTCTCTCTCCTCCTTTTCCTCTCTCTCAAGCTCTCCCCTCTCATGTGTTGAGAAACACTTGAGCTTGAGATAAACCTCTCCAAAGTAATCTCTACTCTCATCTATGGTTCTAGGATTAGCACTTCTAGCACTTTAGTTACTTCTAGCTTGAAGTTGAAGCCAAAGGTTGAGGCTCTCGGGTGGATCCTTCTTCGACTAGAGAAGGCGACAAGGTGATCTCTTTCTTCCACTCCAAGGAGCAAGTAGGGAAGGACATAAAGCCCAAGGTATAACCTTTCTTCCATGTAGCTAATTCTAGTTAGCTTTTAGTTAGTTTTTGTTTAGCAAAGATCCTCCTTAAGCTAGTCCATGTTGCCTAGTTGGAAAAAAATCCGATTTTTATTCCGTTTTCCGCCTCCCCGCAAGCACCGGGGTGGGCAACGTGGACTTACAGTGGTATCAGAGCCTAACTAAACATAAACTAGCTAGTTAGTAAAGTGTATGGAAGTTTGATCGGAAAAATCGCAAAACTAAAACATCAAAACCCTAACTTTCTGTTGAATTTTTTTCTGCTTAAAAAATAAAAAATCATACTTCAAATATCGGCTCAGGGTTTTGTCAAGAAGCACACCAAAAACGGCCCAGTGAACAGTTCAAAGCGCGGCGGTTCCGCAGCAAAAGCATGCTTATTGCCGCGGAACCGCGGCCGTTTTGACTCCGTTCTGAACCGAGTTTGGTGCAGTATTCCTCTGTTAAAGTTTTAGAATTTTTAAGATGGTTTATTTCTGCCCAGATTTTCCAGAAAAGAGATTTGTATTTGGGGTGCCTATAAATCCGTATTTTTGATCGAACTTCACTACATTTTGACTAATGGGTTATATCTGTGATGTTTATATGTATTGAACGTCTGCTAATCGCTATATGTCGATTAGTGGGGGTTATACATATCTGTGATCTGTGTTTGTTGATGGTATGTGTATATGAATGCGTTGGATTGTCGCGGGTGAATAGCCGGGGGTTTTGTGAGACGAGAGTTTTCTTTTCTTTCAATTCATATAATATGTAAATTGATGTAATATTATTTGTATGGCCGCACAACCGGGTCGGGGTTGTAGCCGTCATTGTATAATTCTTTTTACTGTTTTTTCTCCTAGGATAGACCCATGGAGGGGGTGCACAAACTACCGGGTATCTCGAAGTGCCGAGTGGCCTACTCACGGTGTTGAGGGAGGTTGCTTCGCTTTGGGTACTTGGCGGGTAGTTTTCCGCACCCGTAGGGGTCTTGGGTGGGGTATTGGCTATTCACCGCGACCGTGTAATCCGCTTTTCGTTGCAGGCTCGAACAGATTGCGGATTCCTAGTATATCCAATGTATTCATTTGTGATCTGTAATGTCTATCATTGCTATATATCTATATACTATAACTATTTAGGCGTTGCTTATGTTTTACAGCCGCGCTAGCCCAGCCCCCGCTCTGTCGTTAGTTAAGTAACCTAACGGGTGATGACGGGGCCCCGTGGCGAATGCGAATGGCATAAGCGTACGTCATATTTTGGTTGTTTTCTGCAATGGTAGGATTAAATGATGGGACGCATTAAAAGAACTAATGCAAGAAAATAAACCAAGTAAAAGTCGATTGGAAAACTTTGAAAATCACTCGGTTCTTTTCAAAACTAAACTTTTAAACGCGGAGCTTGAACCACTCCTTTTAAAAGCTATCTCGTTCCATCGATTATATCAAGTTCACTACGTTCACGGTTTCGCCAAAACCATTCGTAGCCCTCCGTCATTCCACATGAATGGTCAAAAAGTATTCAAGCTATGTATTTTGGCCAAAGTCAAGGCATAGTGATTGGTAGCTATTGGGTATTCATGTGCAGCATAGATAGATGCGTTGGTTTGGGACAGTCGTGCTGCCATTTTGGCCAAAGTCAAGGGTAGGTACGGGTTGGTCCAAATTAACCAGGAGAATGATGGGTAGAACTTGACATGTGACTTATGATATTTTGGCAAAAGTCAAGGTCATAAGAGCATGGGGCAAAAATCCACATCGGGAGTTTCATAAGTACTGAAACTTGCTAGCGCTGCATACCATTTGGAGTGTGATGATTCTAGTAGGATTCCTTCGGTTTTATCACACGATGATATTTGGATCCCGATCCTACTGTGAGTATATGCTACTCCTCGGGAAATCTCTCACTTAACGATCAATGCTATAAACCTAGTAGGTGTCTAGAAAGGTGTTAGCGGGGTTACGCCCACAGGGAAAAGAGGTTACTTAATTAAGGAACTTCGCGAAAGCGTTGGAAAACCTCCCTCGAAGTACCGACACTGGCCTGGCTGAACGGTTAAGCAAGTATTGTACGGTGAGATTGATCCCGACTAATTCTTTCTTTATGGTTTGAGAAGGGATTCGAGAGACAGTGGGAGCCATCCTGTTTAGACAAACTAAAAACCACTCTAAACTTGCAAGAGCATCATGCTAAAAGTGTTTCTTTTCTCTCTCCTAATTGTAGCGACCATTCAACTTGACCGGACTTAAGTTATTACTAGATAAAAACAAACTGACAGGGCCAAACTACAAAGATTGGCTCAGGAATGTCAAGATGGCAATCACTTACGACAAGTTAGGGTATGTCCTTACCACCAAAGCTCCCCCTATCCCAGGTCCCACCTCCAGCGTCGCGGATAAAGAAATCCGTAAGACATGGGAGATTGATTGCGCGAAGGCCAAATGCCTCATGCTTGCCTCGATGGACAACGAACATCAGAGGAGGCATGAGAATATGGACCTCGAGTCCATATTTCTCCATACAAAAGAACTGTATGGAGAGCAGTCTCGTATCGCAAGATACGAAGTTTCGAAGAAGCTTTTTTCGGCAAGATTGGCCGTCGGATCATCGGTAGCGGAACACGTGCTTAAGATGATTGGCTACATAGAGGAGCTCGCGGACCTTAGGACCACGTTGGAGAATGAACTCTACACTGATTTGATTCTCCAGTCCCTTCCTTCCACTTACGCCCAGTTTATCCTTAACTTCAACATGCAAGGAAAGGAGGTTGAACTTTCCGAACTTCTGAACATGTTGAGGAGTGCTGAGGGCACCCTACAGAAAGGTAGGGAGACATCCACTTTGTTTGTAGGAGGATCTTCCTCTTCTAGGTCCAGGGCGAAAGCCAAGGGAAAGAAGAAGAAAGCCCCCGCCAAACCAAGGGGCGATGTCAGTAAAGTGGATACGAAGGGAAAGGGAAAGGCAACAAAGGTAGCGGGAAAGCTGGTGGGGAAGGAAGAATGCTTCTACTGTCACAAAAGTGGACACTGGAAACAGGATTGCAAGGCTTGGAAGGCCAGAACCCAGGATCATAAGTGAGTTGCGGTTTCAGCTTCAGGTGTGTATGTTATCAATAAACTCTACATCCTGGGTATTGGATACCGGATCAGGATCTCATATCTGTAATTCTTTGCAGGCGTTGAGAAAGCGTAGAGTTTTGAAGGCAGGTGACATGACCCTCAGAGTTGCAAACGGAGCTAGCATGGATGCTGAGGCCGTGGGGGACTATCACCTGGGATTGTCAGATGGACACTTTTTGGTTTTACGTAGTTGTTATTTTGTACCAAATGCAACCTGTAATATCATTTCTGTATCTTTATTATCTAAAGAAGGTTATGAATTTGCATTTGTAAGTAATGTAGTGAACATTCACCTTAATCAAGTTCTGATTGGGTCAGGTACATTAAACAACGGTATATACGTATTGAACTAACCATAGATTTTCAATGTCCAGAATACACACAAAAGAAAGTCTCCAGAAATCAATAAAACTTTCTTATGGCATTGTAGACTGGGTCACATCAATGAGAGAAGGTTGACTAAGTTACATACAGAAGGGTAGTTGGATCCGTTCGAATATCAATCGTATGCAACCTGTCAATCCTGTCTCAAAGGAAAGATGACAAAGACTCCGTTCACTGGACACGGAGTAAGAGCGAACGAGCTCTTGGGACTCGTACACAGCGACGTGTGCGGTCCAATGTCTACAAATGCACGAAGCGGTTATTCTTACTTCATTACTTTTACGGATGACTTTTCAAGGTACGGATATGTCTTCTTAATGAAACATAAATCTGAGGCCTTTGAAAAATTCCAGGAATATAAGAATGAAGTAGAAAAACAAACAGGCAAAAGTATCAAGGCACTGAGATCTGATCGAGGTGGTGAATACTTAAGTGCCGAGTTCCTGGGTTACTTAAAAGAAAATGGAATTCTCTCTCAGCTCACTTCTCTATACACTCCGCAACATAACGGTGTATCGGAGAGAGGGAACCGAACCCTATTGGATATGGTACGGTCCATGATGAGTAACGCTGAGTTGCCGCGATCGTTCTGGGGATATGCACTAGAATCAGCTGCATACCTTTTGAACCGAGTTCCAACTAAGACTGTGCCTACTACACCATATGAGATGTGGTGTGGGAAGAGACCCTGTCTTAATCACATTAAGACATGGGGATGTACAGCTTTTGTCAAAAAGCAGCATGCGGACAAGCTCGAGGCACGCTCAGTACAGTGCAAGTTTGTGGGATATCCAAAGAACTCCAAGGGATATTTCTTCTATTGCGAAGAGGAACAAAAGGTCTTTGTTTCTCGCCATGCCCACTTTCTAGAACACCAGTTCATAGAAAAAGAAATAAGTGGGAGCGCAATAGAACTGGAAGAAATTCCAGAACCACGAGCTATTACTGAAAGCTTAGTAGAACCAGAGGGTTCGAAAGATCAGGACATTCCCACGCCACTCCGCAGGAGTAGTAGGCAGTCTCATCCGCCCGAGAGATACTACGGTTTTCTCATAGACGGGGATAGAGAGGATTGCATCATAGATTGTGATGAGCCTACTAGCTTCCAGCAAGCCATTCAGAGCGTTGACTCGGTAAAATGGCTGGATGCAATGCGGGCCGAAATGGAGTCCATGTACACCAACAAAGTATGGACGTTGGACATTGCTCCAGATGGGGTAAAACCCGTAGGATGCAAGTGGATCTTCAAAAGGAAGATTGGTGTAGATGGACAGGTTGAGACCTATAAAGCTAGACTGGTTGCAAAGTGTTTTCGTCAGAGACCTGGTTTGGACTATGACGAAACCTTTTCTCCAGTGGCTATGCTGAAATCCATTCGGATCCTTCTTGCCATTGCTGCCTTCCACGATTATGAGATTTGGCAGATGGACGTAAAGACCGCTTTTCTAAATGGAAATTTAGAGGAGTGTGTCTATATGGACCAGCCAGAGGGTTTCATTCGGAGTGGGAGCAGCGGAAAGGTGTGCAAGTTGCTTAAGTCCATTTATGGACTAAAGCAGGCATCGCAGAGTTGGAACATCTGTTTTGATGAGACAGCCAAGGAATTTGGCTTCATAAAAAATCCAGATGAACCATGCATCTATTGTAGATTTGTAGCGAGAACTGTAGTATTCCTCGTTTTATACGTGGATGACATTCTCTTAATAGGAAATGACATTCCTATGCTATAATCTGTCAAGGGGTTCTTGTCACACAGGTTCTCTATGAAAGACCTGGGTGATGCCTCATACATTCTGGGGATCCGGATCTACCGTAACAGATCCAAGAGGATTTTAGGACTCTCACAGTCCAGGTACATCGACACCATACTGAAAAGATTCAGTATGGAAGATTCCAAGCGCGGTAATCTACCGGCTTGTCACGGGATCACCCTCTCCAAAGAGGTCTCCCAAGACTGATTTGGAAAGGGATCGCATGTCTATTATACCCTACGCTTCTGCGGTAGGCTCTATAATGTATGCGATGTTGTGTACCAGACCAGATGTGGCTTATGCACTGAGTGTGGTAAGCAGGTATCAGTCAAACCCTGGGGAGAAATATTGGATAGCGGTAAAGAACATTCTCAAGTACCTGAGAAGGACTAAGGAGATGTTCTTGGTGTATGGCGGAAAAGACCTCCAGATTGAGGCCTTTGCTGACTCCAGCTTCCAGAGTGACAAGGATGATTCCAAGTCTATGTAGGGTTTTGTCTTTACCCTCAATGGAGGGGCTGTGTGTTGGAAGAGCTCCAAACAGGAAACCGTTGCTGACCCGACTATGGAAGCGGAATACATCGCTGCATCTGATGCCGTAAAAGAAGCTGTCTGGATGAGGAAGTTCTTGAAAGAACTTCAGGTGGTTCCGTCCATTGTTGATCCAATACCTCTGTATTGCGACAACAACGTGGCTATAGCTTTAGCGAAGGAACCCAGGTCCCATCAGAAATCCAGACACATCTTGAGGCGGTATCACCTGATCAGGGAGATCGTGGATCGCCAGGAGATCGAGGTTCGGAGGGTTGCTTCAGAAGATAACACTGCAGATCCATTCACGAAGGCCTTACCGCAGACTCAGTTCGAGCGGCTGATCGAGATGATAGGTCTTCGATCCGCCAGTACATGGCCTTAGTGAAAGTGGGAGATTGTTAGTGTACATGCCCTAGAGGCCATTACTGTATCATACTAGTATGTATATTACTTGATGGAAGCTTGGGATATTCACAGTTGTATATACAATCTTGCTTGAAATGGTAGTATGCTACTTGGTTTGTCTCTACTTCAATATGTGCATGTGTTTCTTTTAGCATATCGCTTATATACATATTAGTAGAGCCCTTAGGATCTTTGCTTGATTACCTGCGTTGTGATGGCGCTCACACTCGTGGGGGCTGGGTAATCCATAAGCACATCCTTATACAGGTCCCTAGTCGTAGGACTATCGAGACAGGGCATCAATACTCCGGAGTAGACTAGCGTATGCGCTTCTCATCCCAGCATGGGAGACGGTCTGTCTCACAGCCGTTAGTACGTCGTACTTGAGATAGTATGCGGGTGCTCGTTAGGTTACGAGTACACTGGACAGGACTCGTCGGGAACTGTTGGTTAGTATTATACCTATCGTCAGTTATCAGTTCCCAGGTGACATGAGTACAGCTTAGTCCGCTGACTTGACACTGTCACTTCGCCTCGAGTGTGTTCCCACTGTACTTTGATTACTACCCTACCACGGCTCAAAGGAGTCGTGCAAACAGGTAGTAGTTGGGTGCAGTCTCGAAGCACTTGGAGGCAGTGATGGTTAGACAGGATTCGTCTCTCCCGGTGTTGGGGGTTGACATCGCGCTGTGTCCAGGAGAGCCATTACACAAGTAGTCCTTGGCCAGGGCAAGCGAGATATACTGGTAGGTTTCCAGTGTTATCTCAGGGTGTTCTGGGCTACACTCCGACACGACTTGTACCGCTATTAGGGGACTGACGTTTACCGCCCCCTAGGCCCGCCATGCGATGTATCAGACGAACAGACCGGACTGTACGGAGACTGTCACATACAGGCTCAGTAGAAGTTCAGATGGGGTCACCTCGTCAGTCTTCTTATCGGCATCTACCTGGGGACCGTTACGTACAGCTAGTGCCGCTTGCGGTCTGTGGTTAAACCCACTGCCAGCGTAGTGCCGAGTCTTTAGAGTCCCACACAGAGAGCTATTTGCCTTTAGGCAAAATGAGTAGAGGTCGCATGGTTTTGCGACAGGGTTCGTTCACATCCGCGCACTTGTGCACATTTGTTGTCCGGACAGCTTATACTAGCGGGCTTTGGTTTAAGTCAGATCCTTGTATATGATTTGAGATTGGTTTTATCTCTTTGTATTCGTGTTCCTCGGATCACGAATACGGGTGCGTATGCACAGTTGATTGAGACAGAGGGAGAGGACTTTGATTAGGGTTAATGACCATTGTCATTTTTTATTAACCCTAATGCTTATGTGTGTATTATGATTAATTGATATTAGTTAAATATAATTGTTCATGGTTAGGGTTGTTGACCATTTGACTATCTTGACTTGTTGACCTAGGTTGACACTTTGACCATCATCATTCCATATAAAAGATGCTCTTTGATCCTTGCAATTTGCATTTAATATGAAATGATAATGGTCAAGTCTTGATTAAACCATGACAATTATCTTGCTAATTATCTTTTTACAATAATTCACACATATATGTGAGAATGGCTCTTTATTCTCTCTCCTCCTCTTCCTCTCTCTCAAGCTCTCCCCTCTCATGTGTTGAGAAACACTTGAGCTTGAGATAAACCTCTCCAAAGTAATCTCTACTCTAATCTAAGGTTCTAGGATTAGAACTTCTAGCACTTTAGTTACTTCTAGCTTGAAGTTGAAGCCAAAGGTTGAGGCTCTCGGGTGGATCCTTCTTCGACTAGAGAAGGCGACAAGGTGATCTCTTTCTTCCACTCCAAGGAGCAAGGGGAGAAGGACATAAAGCCTAAGGTATAACCTTTCTTCCATGTAGCTAATTCTAGTTAGCTTTTAGTTAGTTTTTGTTTAGCAAAGATCCTCCTTAAGCTAGTCCATGTTGCCTAGTTCGATAAAAATCCGATTTTTATTCCGTTTTCCGCCTCCCCGCAAGCACCAGGGTGGGCAACGTGGACTTAGAGAATGTACATGCTTTCTTGTTGATCTTCTGATCGTTCAATACCTGGATGGCTGTTACGTTTAGCTGATCGCTTGCAGCTTGTGGGTGTTTGATATGATCATCACCTGCTACCGGCGTATTGACGATTCTTTAGTCTTACAGAGAGGTTTCTGTAGGGTTCCTAGGCACTCTAATGAGGTTCCACAACAGATCAACCATGGCAAAATCAAAATTTTCTTGTGCCAAGAAACCCTAATGCGATCGTTGACTAGAGGTAAAGGCGATAACTATGCAAGTAAACAACATTATTTCTATGTGATTGGAAATACAACCTTGGTAGATCCGGTCCACCACTTCTCTAGCTCCGTGATGACGTCCCTTCGCTGCGATCACCGGGTCCCGGACTCTCGCGGTGGTTTCATCGAAGAAATGATCGGGCTAGGTCGATGACTTCGATGCCGAAGATGATCTATGACGAGGCGACTCTAACTCGAGCTCCAACTTCACCAAGTCATGAAACTTGTGAAGAAAACACCCTATTCTACATGGCAAGTGGTAGAGGATGAAGAAATAGGAAGTGGGTTCACTTTGGATTTGGATTTCTCACTTGGAATCATCACTTGACATTTTTGAAGCAAGCTTTTCTTTTCTTTCTCAAGAGGAAGAAGAAGAAGAAAAGAATATCAATTGAATTGAAAATTAAAAATCAAGTGAAGAGTTATCATAATGCAACCATGGGTGAGGCTAACTCATGTAGAGAATGAACTAGGGTTAAGCTAAATGGTTAGGGTTTAGGAAGAAAACAAAATGGTAAGACTTATTCAAAGATGCTAGAAAAGTCATGAAGCTTCTTGCCAAAAATAAGAAAAGCCACCATTTTGTTTTTCCAAAAATGAATAAATAAAAGAAAATAATACCTTAACCATTAACCTAAACCATGGTTTAATGCATACACACCCAAGTTTGCATGTATCATCAAACATGATACAAACTAGTGCACAAAACTATATCATATATATACAATGTGCACATTCAAGTGAGAAAATAATCTTAAGTGAACCAATACTAGTTAATGTAAAGTAATATATCAAATATATAAACTTGATTTAATGATCCGGTCATATCGCATATAACCGACTAATATCATGTGTATCAATGTATCGAATCAACACTTGATTCGGTAACCCGGCTATATCACATATAACCGTCCCATGATACAAATCGCGTGAATAGAATACAGTATCACATACTGGTATTATTCTCGGTCCCGCACATATCTCATATGCGCTCCTATTTCGTTTCGCTTGAGCCAGGAAACCTCTGTGTAGGACTCTAAAGACTCGTTATTACGCCGGCAGCAGGTGATGATCATATCAAACACCCACAAGCCGTAAGCGGTCTGTTCAACGTAACGACCACCCGGGTATTGAGCGATCAGAAGATCAACGAGCAAGCCTGCTCACACTCCTGTGAATCCATCCAGTAATACTTACCGTACAGTCCGGTCTGTTCGTCTGATATGTCGCATATCTCGCCTAGGGGTGGTAAACGTCAGACCCCAGTAGCTCGATAAGTCGTGTCGATATGAGGTATAAAACAGTTCGAGAAACTACTGGTAACACTTACCAGCAAATCTCAGCAACCCTGGCCAGGGATTTCCGGTTATAGCCAATCGAACACAGCGCAACATCAACTCCCTATACCGGGAGAGACGAATCCCCTCCTATCGCTCATTGCCTCCATGTGATTCGGGACTGTACCCAAAAACCCCCGTTTTGCACGCCCTCTTGGACGTGGTAAGGTGGAAATCAAAGCACAGTGGGAATCACACAAGACTCTATAACGATCTCGGGTCTACAGACTAACCTGTACCAGTGTCACCAGAGAACTGCCATCTGACGTGAGGTATAATACCATCTGGGAGTTCTCGGCGAGTTCGTCCAGTGTACCCAGTCTCCACTGAGCACCCGTATATCATCTCTGATGTCAAACACCAATGGATATAGGATCATCCATCGCCCATCTGCATGGGTCGAGAAGGTATACGCTAGTCTACTCTGGTATATCGATACCCCGTCTCGATACACCCACGACTAGGGACCTTGAAGGATGTACTTATGGACTACCATGTCCCCACTAGTATGATCTGCATCATAGTCTAGGTAGTCAAGTACACATCCTAAGGGCTTTACCAACATGTAATAGAGAGACAATCAGTATACACGTTAAGGTAAAGAGTAACCAGATAGCATACTATCATGTCAAGCAAGAAAGTCCTCCCTATATATGTCCCAGCATCCACTACAATATACATCCTATGTACAGTAATGGCCTCTAGGGCATACAGATAACTAACAATCTCCCACTTGCACTAGGGCCATCTATAGCAGTGGTTGTAGTATCTCATACTCAACCATCCCATATAAGTCTCTATCTGGGAAAAAGTCTTTGTGAGTGGATCCGCCGTGTTGTCCTCTTAGTCTACTCTCCTAACCTCGATCACCCTGGAGATCAACCATCTCCATGATCAGGTGACACTGAAAATCCGACTCCTTAAGTAAAACTACTTCATCTTCAATAATTTCTTCAATACTCTCCTCAAAATTTAGCTTATCCATGCCATTCTCATCAAAATCAAGAAGCATATGAAGTTCGGGAAAAAAATTCAATGACTCGGGATGATGAATAGGAGAGAAAAATTCAGTCAAATCTGCGGGTTCATCATCCAAAATATTCCCAGCGTCGATATCCTCAATCAAGTGAAAATCAATTTTTTCAGACACCTCTTCAAAAGCATGGATATTTATCAATTCAGGTTCTAGAGTGGAGGTGTAGAGGTCAAAAGTATTAGGTGTGGGTTCACTCGAAAGGGACCCTTCACAATTTGGCAAATCAAACACTACAAAGTCGCACAACTCATTAAACGTTTTATCTTAAACTGGTGAATCATTGGAACACTTGATAGACATTCAAAACCGGAATTGTGGGATTCAATTGGGGATGGGTAGGTTTGATTTGGAAGGGTGTAAAGCTCACTCTCTCCACTCAAATTCTCAATCTATCCTACCGCCTCATTATACATTGGAAAATTTGGAGCTAGTTGGAAACTAGCTACCGGGTCATTAGGTTGTATAAGGGCGGCCATGGACGCATTCAAATCCATCATCTGTTGTCTTGACACTACCATAAAATCTTCCAACGACTGTTCTAGAATAGACTTGGGTTGTGAAGGGGTTTTAGTAAAATATTTAAAGTTGTTTGGATACTGGAAACTCTTAAATGGCTGTGTAGAAGCAATATCTAGGGAAGGTGCGAAAGTCGGGTAGGACTGGTAGGAATTGAATGGTTGGACAGGAGTAGGATCAACATTTGGATGAGAAGGTGAATGGAATTGTTGATCCAAAGAATTCGCAGCGGTGAAAGGAGTGAAAGATCGGTTACGAGATTGTTCAATATGTTCAGCAATAGACATGGGTTTCGGAGTTACAACAGGACTCGAAAAAGGAGTATCAACATAAGAAGGTGGTGAAGGTTGAAATGGTTGATATAAGGTGGATTGCGGAGTCCAACTGGATGCTCTAGACGCGTCTATTCGATCTTTCAAAGAAATTCTGGGCATGGATGGGTCGTCCGAAATTCGACCAAAATAATGAGCATAGAAAGTAATGTCTGGTTGAGAGTACCAAAGTTCGGCAAGAGTTTTGCGAGGTGGGGTACCCATGATGTGAGGAAAGAAAGGAAAAGAATGTGATATATATATATATATATATATATATATATATATATATATATGTTTTTTAAAAAATTGTTTGTTTTGGAGTTTTGAAATTTTTGAAAGTGTTTTTTTTAAAAAGAGTTTTTGCAAAATTTGTACGGAACTACGGCACAATTTCAAACAACCACAGTTTAAACATGTACAATCAAACCTAGAGCTAGGGTCTCCTAAGTCAACTAGACTGCTCCTAACTGTTCCAAAGCGACAAGTTGTGAGATATCTCTCAAATCGCCTCTTCACTGCCAATTGTGGCCAGGTAAGCACAAATGAAGAAAGGAGGGTTCCGCTCACGAATCACAGTGAGACGGGCCTTTTAAAGTTACCTTTCTCACTTGTGTAGCCTAGGCACCACAAAGTCAGGTTTAGATAAACGACTGAATGCCCACAACCTTCCTATGTCCTAATGTGCACGACAGTCCTTAGTTGGCTGAGTCTAGATATTTTTTTATTAACTCAAGGGTGATGCATATGCTTTTAGTGATTTTTAGGGTCTTAGGAAGGGTAATAGAATCCCTACCCAATCTGGATTGGTGTTATAGACCCTTAAAAGTCCGTTTTAAATATGCAAAGCAATTAACACACAAAATCCAAAACACTTGGAAAAATTTATTTGTTTATTTTTTTAATTGGCAGCGCAAAGAATCCTGCACAAAAACAATTTATTGGATAGGAAGAAGAAGTTTCTGTGCAAAGAATAAATGCAGGAATTTTTTTTAGTAGAGTGTAGAGGAGAGGAGAAAATAGATACTCACAGAGAATTTTTAACTGCTGACGTCGGTCAACTGCTTGAATTTGCTGCGGTTCCGCGGCGGTTAAGTTGGTTTAGATCTCAAAATTTTTCTCTGTGTTGTTTGGATTCTCCCCTGTCTGTTCAGATCCTCTGTTTCTTGATTTGTTCACTGGCTTGCTCGAGATCTTAAATAGAGTTTGCTTCAAGCCTTCACACTTGCACAAAAACCTTTCAAAAAGAACAAGATGATTTTTATTTTTATTTTTATTTTATTTATTTATTCTTTTTTTTGTTTTGTTTTAAAAAATTTCAATTTTTATAATTATTTTTTTTAAAATTTTTTTATTATTATTAACCCGAAATTACACAAAGAAAGAGACTACCGTCTCCCCGGCAACGGCGCCATTGGATTGATAGAGATTTTCGCGTGCGTGCGTTTTGAAATCAAAGTTAAGAATATACCGCAATCAAGACGGTGTCGCTTGGTAGCTTGCCGGTTGAGTACGGGTTGGTCCACAGGGAGATGGATTCCTTTTCTTTATGTTCTAACGAGTTAATCCGATCAAGGCGGGTTTTGTTTTAAAATCTAAGAATGAGATTAAAATTGATTAAAAGTCTTGCTAGGGTTAGGATTAGGTTAGTTTGGAAAAATAATTCTACTCAATGCTTTCTTTACCCTAGTTAAGAATATAGGTTTTAGGGTAATAGTCAACGAAGGGGATTAGCACGACTAGGAAGAAACTTAGTTTCTTACTTTTCGTCCTTATCCGTCCTTTCTTAACTCTTAGCCCTAACCTCTATTTAAATCAATCACAACCGGTCTAACTAGGGAATCACCTCTATCTTATAGGATAGGGTGCCGTAGTGAGCGGTGTGTGGTTAATTTAAATAGAGTCCTATTATAAAAATTATATGGGAAAAGAAAGGAGAGAGAGAGATTTACTTCTCCTTAACCTTCCCGATCCTAACCCTAACAAGTGAGGAATTACTCACTTATCAAGGAAGTTATGATAAAATTCATTTTTTATAATTTTAAAAGACTATATAAGTTGCAGATAATAAAAGACAGATAAAGATTCAGGAATTAAATTCAGATAAAAGAATGCACGATAAAAAATAGAAATACCTTTATTGATGACCTCTTGACGATTACAAGGATATTGAAATTTAATCTAGAAATTAAAAAGAGGCATCTCAAAAGAGGCACCCAAAAGAGGCACAAAAACTAAAGAGAGGCATCCTTCCTATTTATAGATAGGAAAAACCCTAGGTTACATTCTAATCCATACATGAAATTACATAACAACCCCAAAGACCGAGTCAAAGCACCGACACCCTACCGACACGTGCATTGCACGGCCGCGGATCCGCGGCTGAAAGGCCTGTTTGGCCGTGGATCCGCGGCCATTTGATGGGCTCATGGGCCCATCTCTTTAGGGTTTCTCTGTGTTGCTTTTATCTTCTGTTTTCTTCACTTGGTTCCTCAGAATCTCTTTTATTTTGTTCCAGATTCCAACAGTGCAGAATTATGTGGACTTTTATCGTGAGCTTCGCGTTGAAGTCTTGAATCTTGTGCTACCCTTGTGCTTTGTGCATTGAACTATTCTACTGATTTTCATTTGTTCCTTGAACTGGTAGGCGGCATCATACTGATTCATCTATTGTTGGTCGTAATCTCACATTTGTGGCGTCTTTTCATGAATTTCACTGAAATGATCTGAGAACCTGTAACCTGCAACTATTTAGCAGACATGGATCAAAAGCACCTATTTATTTGTAATATGATTAAGAATGGGCGATATAATAATGCAAAATTCTGATATGAACAGTCCCATCAGCGTTCCAGACATATTCTGAAGCAAGTATCACCTATTCTGGGAGATGGTTGATCTCCAAGGGATCGAGGTAAGGTGAGTAGATTTTGAGGTTAACACGGTGGATCCACTCACCATGGCCTGCTTCCCCAAATACTATTTAAGAGATCTTGGGATGGTTGAGTATGGTATACTACAACCACTGCTATATTTTTGGGTATTGGATACTACAACAGATGGCCTTAGTGCAAGTGGGAGATTGTTAGAAATTTGTATGCCCTAGAGACCATTGCTGTACATGGGATGTATATTGTAGTGGATGCTTAGACATATATAGGGAGGACTTTCTTTCTCTATTTGATAGTTTGCTATCTGGTTGCTCTTTGTCTTAACATGTTGACTTGTATAGGTAATATTGTCTTGCTCTCACATGTTGATAAAGCCCTTAGGATGTGTACTTGACTACCAGGACTATGATGCAGATCATACTAGTGGGTCCAAGGATAGTCTACAAGTAAACCCTATAATAGTTCCTAGTTGAGGGAGCATCGAGACAGGGCATCGATACTCCAGAGTAGACTAGCGTTTGCGCTTCTCGACCCATGTGATGGGCAATGGATGATCCCATATCCATTGGTGTTTGACATCAGAGAATGTATACGAGTGCTCTGTCACGACCTGAAAAGTACGAAACTTGACTGGCACTTAAATTACGAAACGTCTCGAGGCGTACGTAATCTAAGTAAGCCAAAACCCAGAAATCAAAACCAAAAAAGCAGTAGAGTGAAGGAAAAACCAATTGAAAACAAGTAGTTTTAATCAACATAGGCCGAAGTATGTATTTTTCAAATCTCAAGTATTTTCTGAAAATTTCTGCAGAGTCTCCTTTGTAAATACAGGCCCCAAACGGGATACAACATGAATAGTGTACGAAATGAAACAAAAAGGAATCCCCAAGCGGGAGCTAGCTTTTCGTCAATCGACGGTCACAACCACGCAAGTAATATAATGTACAACGCCGAAGGGCGAGGATCAAAACTCAAAAGAAAACCTAAAATCAACATGAAAATCATAATAATACAACGTGCGACGCAAAGGTCGAAAGAATAACTGGTCTAGTCTTCTATCTCTTTCAAATATACAATTTGGTTGATGGAGTTTCTAGATACAACAGAAATAATAAATAAATAATGGTGGTCCTGTTGCAAAGAACCCACCTACCAAAGCAATCACCCGGAAGGAACAGTGTGCCAGCAAGGCCGCAACGATACCTATACGGCAAAACCTGCAAGGAACTGTGGCATAACGGGGGTGAGTTACCAACTCGTCAGTAGAAAACATCAACGAGTAGAAATCGCATGCATAACGCTATCCAAGGTCATATCAGGTAATATCCTCAATAAAAATCCTGGTCCAGCTATGTATAGTGTAATACTATATGCTCGTGTCAGTGCCTCAGATAGTAACATATCAGATATATGATGTATGAATGCATTACGAATGGAAACAGAATATATCATGAATGTAACAACTATTTTCTTTAATCAATGAGATTTCTATATGTATGTCAATCACGTATCATTAATGAATGCAACATAAAAATCAGTGTCAAGCATCGACACAAAACATAAGTCTTAGTATCTCAGTATCAAATCTCAATATCTCAAATCTCAGGCATCCGTATCATCTGCGGGATCGGCCCGTGGGTTCCGGCAGAACGGACCAGACTGCATCCATCTCATAACTCCGGCCGGTATCCTCCGGATAACCGACGAGTCCAAATAATATCACCGGTAGGTAGTGCTCCACTGCCAGGCTCATCGAATACAACTCGAGCTTCTTACCCCGGGGTACCATACCGGGCCCACCATGTACCCGAGACGGTTCACCCAACTCCTCGAATCGGGTTTCTAAATCCAACAGAAAACATGAAAACTCATGGTGGACGACTCATACATCACGAGAAAACCGAAATTTTCATTTTAAAATGATGATACTAAGCTTTTATTAAATTCATGCGGTTTTCCCCCAAATCCAGAAATCTCAAGTAAATCCGAAATCATCAAAATCATGATACCAATAAACAGTGAATACCGGCATAAATATCCATAATACTGCATAACCAATGAATATATGGATGCATCTGATATCATGCAATGATTGCAATAATTAAACTAGCATATGGAAACTATAACATATTGCAACTATCAGCCAGCAAGCTGTTACTGAAATAGTATTTTCTACAGTGTACGTGACATGGCAATTACCGATGAAGATTTGTGTGAGCCGGAAATCGAGTGTACGTGGAGCATACGCGTCATCGGTAATGGTGCTGGTGTCCTAACAGCATGGTTTCATAATTACTACGTACACAATAACATGCAATGAGGCGATAACAACATAATAAGGAAAATGAATAGTAAATACAACAATAATGTGCAGAACATGAATAATAACGTGACAACAAGGAATCTACCTTACTATACATGTGTTATACTGTTTTGCCGTTTGAAATAGTACGAATCGTGGTGTTTGAAAATAAGGACTACGGTGTTTTTAAGAAAAGATACGTCTTTTAAAATATCCGTAGTATCCCTTGGTATGTCTTAAAAATTCTCACGATTCGTCAGTTTTGGAAAATAGGTATGACTCGGGTCCAGTCTGACATCTACTAGTAGACTACAAGTCTAACTAACAACCAATCGAAAGGGGTACGGAAACCACCTACATCTGAGTCGATATATATATCTGTCTATATAATAGTCGGTGATCCCGCTTCAATAGAATCCCATATGATACACCATCTGATATGACATCCTCAAATCAAGAGTGAAGATCTATCATCAATATATAGCTCATACGGTAAATCTATCGTACGGCATCCCAAACTGGGTACGGGTCAATATTACATTTATCTTATTATTCATCTGGTATTCACATCATCACATATCGTGGGTAGGGGGTACTGATCTAAGTCTAGTACACTACTAATATCATCAACATATATAAATGCGTGTGTATGAAACACAACGCCTACCGATCCGCTATCATCACATTTCGCATCTCATAATATGATCCAAATCATATCACCGATCTCGTGGCATCAAGCCCAAACTCATCGACTCATCCCCAACTATCATCCACTATCCTCATTATCTATCTATATATATATATATATATATATATAAATATATATATATATATAATCCCATACCTATGTGTATATAAATATATACATATCCCATTTACGCATAAGTACTAAAATGCAAGCAAGTGTGAGGGGGTGCGTGTATGCAAATCCTTACTCTAGGGTTTCGTGACTAAGAAATCCGCTAAAGTCCTTTCTTCAATTCTCGCTAACCCTAAACCCATAAGCTCCTAAGGCTTATCTTACTAGGTGTTCATATCTCGTAATAACATATAAAAGTATATCGTTACTACATCACCTCATTCCTCATAACTTTGCGGGGGTGCTATACGCCATCCACCCGATTTCTCCCCGTAGATATAAATTTACTCACCTGATCTTCGCTCGCCGGTGCCGACGTCGCCACGCGCTTGCTTGTCATCTCAAAGACCACATGGGGAACCTACATGTCATATATAGCATCGTAAACGAAGTCACGCATGAAAACCAAATCGGCACGCGTATGCATAGGTCAAAACCTATCGCCTACGCATGTAAGAACAGCCAAACCAACCCTCGATGTCGATGTACAAACGTCAAACCATCGAGAAAAACATCAAACGTACCAATCATGGTTTCACAAATCACTAATTATATAAGAAATAGGTTAAAATTCACAAAAACCCCAAACTCGATTTAAAAGCTATTTTTCCGAAAACCTAGCAAGCAAAAATTAACCGTTTTAGTACAAAACTTGATGTTTTAGCAAAACGAGTGGTCACAATACTCACTAATTATTTTAATTAGGCCACATAAACATTTACTAGATTTTAATTTCACTTATTTGTATTAATTCAAAAAATCTAGTTTGCAAATTTGACCGCTTTTAATAATTTTATATCAAAAATGCACAAACAACAGTTTAACTTGGATTTGCATGGTCTAAAGTATTAAACTACAATTTTAAATGTTAATAATGTCATGAATAACCTAATTGGATTTTTCTCTTAGTTATTTTCATAGTTTACAAAAACCTAGTTTGTTAAAAAGCTTATGTTTGGATATTTTTCAAGTAACAACTTGTAATTAGCAAGTAGATTAGTTTTAACAAGTTTTAAGATGCTAGCACACATCACAAAACTATGCACAATTGATCACAACCCAACTCCAAAACATAACCCTAACTAGATCCAACCCTAAACTTGAATTTTCAAGTTAGCAACTAGAATCAAAATTAAACACCAAATTAACTAAATTGGAGTAATTAACCAACAATCAAAACATAGGTTAAGATTTATACCTCACAAATCAAGATATCTAGCATGAAACATGACCTCCAAAATTCAAACTTTTCACCAAGATCCATGCTTGATAGGCTAAGGGAAAATGGGTAGGAGTTGGATTTGGATTTAACTTTGAATGTTTGTGGATTTGAAGCATTTTTGGTGAATTTTTTGAAGAGAAAAGAGAAGGGAAAAAAGAGAGGCTGCACCATGAGGGGCTCGGCCAGAATTATAGGGGGAGAGGAGAGAGAGTGAGGTGGGGAAAAACAAGGTCAAGTCAACACAAATCAAAGCTTATACTCATTTCTTTATTTTCATTCTTTCATTCTTTCATTCTCTTTGTTTTCTTTTCATTCAAAACCCTTTTCAAGTGGGGAAAATTGGGAATGGACTGCCAAGGGGCTCGGCCAGCATGATATAGGGATGGGCGTGGGTTTGTGTGGGTGAGAAAAATGATAAATGTTATACCCCAATTCAATTTACACTAATATCACTATTTAAGCCTTTTTCTTCGATATTTTCAAAACCGCTTAACAACTTCATTTTATTTCAGAAACAATATTTTACATTTTAGTTTAGTGTGTCATGATGCACAAAATTTGTATTAACTAATTCCAATTTGTAATTTTCCTTAATTAAATGTATTAGTGATGGCTTAAAATAATATTAAAATAATTAATTTCGGAAATTTTTTCAGAAATTTAGAAATTTTACGAGTGGATCAATAAATACCAAATACTAGCAATTTCATAGCTAGAATATGTATATTTAATTTTATATTAAAAGATATTTATATCTTGATTTTTACGGAAAACACCCGTTATTTTACCGATTAACCGAAATTTCACCTAAACGATTTTCAAAACGTTACAATCTTCCCCCCTTAAAGAAATTCGGTCCCCGGATTTAAATTAAAACTCCCCCAATTACTAAAACATTTTAGCAAAACCATCAAGTCGTCGGGGCTCCGAAATCATAAATACATAAAACATGTCGTAAAGCAATACATGCGCATGAAAAACAGATATAATAACCAAAATCAAAACTCTATCAAGCATCCCGCAATCATCGGAGTTATGGTGAAGACACCAATGTCAAGATCCAAAACGAAAATCGATATGATATACAACAAAACTATACCTGTAAACGTCAGAAATATACAGGTAAACATCATTAAAACATCTGGAAGCAATGCATGCCAATCCTTTTTCAAATCGTTGTGCGCTGTGTGTAACACCGCACAGTGGAGGACGTCCATTGTAAGAAAATAACTGTATATATATATATATATATTCTTTATTTAGCATACACGTCCCGCCGTTTTGAAAACAATTTAGAAGGGTTTCCCTTGTAAAAAGTTTTGTGTCATCACGGACACGTAGGTAAATACTAAGACTATAGTTCCTCTTGAAATTCCCTTCGATAACTATCAAGGCATGCAGAAATATACTCAGGTACTGTCCTTTGACTAGTCCTGCTCAGTACTAAACCAAATAGCAAGTATCATAAAATATACTGCTCCAAAAGAAATAAATCCCAAATATATATATATGAATACCACGTGCGTCTGGTGTGCATGGAAATCGAAATCCGTGAATGTGCCATACATGTGCACAAAAACCAAATCTAAGTGCAACGGGTGTGCACGAAAACACTTTTCAAGGGCAACGTGGTGCCTGACAGCAAAACCAGGTGCATCTGATATGCACGAAAAATCTCGAATTAGTGCATCTGGTATGCACCTAAATCGCATCAAGTGCCTTAAGTTTGCGCAAAATCCAAATCAGTGCACAATGTGCATGAAAACGAATATCGAATATCACAATCGAAATCGACGGTATACAACACATTTCAATCAAAATCCCAATCTGGTATACTGTGGTATAAAACCTCACCATCCTGTGCATCGGCGTGCACAAAAGCAAATCAAATACTAAAAGTGCATTAAAACTAAGCCGAAAGTATAAGTCAAATCATATGCATGCCCTAGGCATGAAATCAAATATCATGAAACTCGGTCATCAAAACTCAATCATGAAATAAATCACCCAAAAATACTGAAAATCCAAAGTGACGGATACGTGATAGTCAATCACAAAATCACAACTCATGAATATTGTCGTCGATATGTCCGTCCTTCAAAGTAGAGAAGGTGTCTGTGCATCTAATGCAAGCAGAGAAAGATATCTACTTGCCTTCTGATCATGGCCTGTCGCCTAGTGCCTTTAGACTCTCGTCTCTCACTGCAGTTTTCTAAGTACATAGCTACTCAGCTCAACGGTCCAATATAGAAACGATAACAGAAGCAGTCCGCTCTGACACATCCTCTAAAGATCTCTGGTCAACTATCTTGGTTACTCATAACATGTCTCGTCGACGATGCCGAACTCTGGCCTACTGGGTGTGCGTCATATGACCGCTCCTGGTCCAGGTCTTCTCGTTTAGTATTTCCAGAAAGATCCTGTCGAAGTCTTTCCCAAGTCTCGTTTCTGCCGCACTGCCCGGAAGTTATCATTCTTTACTATATCTGTTTCTTGTTCCGGAACGGTTGCATATTCATCGTGACTCCTTCTGGAAGATATATTTATATACAACGCTTCTGCTTGCGTATCACATCTCTGATGTCGGCGGTGTGGAACGTCATCTGATCAAGATCTCGTACGAACCTCTTTCTTCACTTTTCTTTAATGTCGACTTCTTCGGACTCGTCTCCTCGTGGCCGCATGGACTGCGCTCCAACGGCTATATTCGTATCTGGAGTCTCCCAAGCAGTGCATCTCATCACCTGATATTCGAATGAAGTCGAATCATCCGATCGATTTGTCAAAACCTCATAATCCCCCAAGAGCTCAACATCTTGGGTACTGTTTAATAGTATCAAATATATGCCACAACACCTATGGACCAACCGTAGAAGGGCAGACCCAAGCCTCACTAATGGCACCGCTAAACTTGTAAGTGCACGGCGGCGCCCAGGCCGACAATCCGACACTGGAGTGCGTAAGCGATGGTTTACATTAACTTTTTATACCGGCACCACCGCGCACTATAAACCCGGATTGTGCCATTAAACTAGTCCTAGCTATCAAGAGAAAGGGTAGAGAGATATACCGAGCGATCCGTGTCCTTCGGTCTTCTCGTCGTCGTCCTGATCTCCCGCGGAATGTCCGGTCTCCACCTCCTCGCCGGAAGGGCACCACGTCGACGGCTTCTTTTACGGGCTCCCACCTCTGAACCGAGGCAACTCGGGCATGAAGTTGGCGAGTCGACGTGCCCAAGATTTGCTGTAGAATAATGTAGAACTCATGTCTCATTTTGGGGTAGTAGAAGTTGCCTTTGGTGGAGTAAATGAACTAAAAACTTTTGGAGATGAAACTTTGGGATTTTTGTGAAGCCAAAAGACCAAAAATCCCGTCACCAAATATTGGGACAGCCCCTCCATCTTCATGGCCGGCCATGTTAAGGGCATGATAATATGGAGTGAATTGGAATGGAAAAAGAAATGAGCCTCTAACATAATGCAAGAGAGAGAAAGGGTGATGATGATAAGCAATGATCATCAACCAAAACCAATACTCCATCAACTAATCATAACAACAAAGGTCAAGCCATCATGAAAGAAGAAGTCAAATGGTCAAGGGATGGTGCAACCATCATGACACTACAAGATATAAATAACACCCTCCGCAAATGCTTATTTGCACAATTGCAAATAAGCCCTCCTCCACCAAACTTCAGCCAATGAAAGATACAAAGAAATATGGCTGAAACGGAAAACAAACTGGCAACTCCAAAAAACCGATCCCGTAATAAATTACAGGAATACCCTGCTACTGTATATACATACCCGCATTTGTATTCCGACCGAATACAAATGCAATGAGACAAAATCTACACTACACAATACTAGGATCCGGCTTAAACCAAAGCCCGCTAGTATAAACCGTCCGATCAGGATCCGTGCAATACCGCACGTATCGGATCGAACCCTTCCATATCTCCATACGGCTTCTACAACGTTTCGCCCGAAAACTTGAGCAACTGTCTGTGGGGGACTCTAAAGACTCGTCAATACTATGGCTGTGGATTTAACCACTAGCACTTCAGAGGTATTAGCCATACATGACGGGCTACCAGCTATTGACCAAAAGGGACGTCGATGAGCGAACTCATCTTGACACCCTACTGAGCCTGTCAGTGACAATATCCGTACAGTCCGGTCCGTTCGTCTATGAGCATCGCCTGGCGGGCCTAGGGGGTTGGTAAAAGTCAGACCCCCAAAAGCGGAACAAGTCGTGTCGGAGTGCAGCCCAGAACACCCTGAGATACTACTGGAATACTTACCAGTAAATCTCCTGCCTTGGCCAAGGACTTCGTGTAATGGCTCTCCTAGACACAGCGCGACCTCACCCCCAATACCGAGAGAGACGAACCCCTGAAGATCCGCTCACTGCCTCCATGTGGCTCGGGACTGTACCCAACTAAAACCTGTTTGCACGTCTCCTTTGAGCGTGGTAGGGTAGTAATCAAAGTACAGTGGGAACTCACATGAGACAAATGACGATCTCCAGGTCGATGAACTAACCTGTACACATGTCACCAGGGAACTGCTATCTGACGTCAGGTATAAGAACAACTAGCATGTTCCCGGCGAGTCCTGTTCGGTGCTCATAACCCAATGAGCACCTGTATACATCTTAGGTGAACCGACTGACACCAGTGGCTTGTGAGTCCGGCCACCGTCCCTCGTCGGGGTCTCGACTGTATACACTAGTCTACTCTGGAGTATCGATGCCCTATCTCGAAACTCCCACGACTAGGGACCTTTTAACGATGTGCTTACAGACCACCAGCTCTCACGTATATGATCGCCCTCAAACTGCTGGCAGTCAAGCAATAATCCTAGGGGCTCTATCAACGTGTAATAGCGACCTGTCAGGTCACCTAAAGCGGTACACGATGATAAAGATAAACCAGATAGCATACTATCATCTTGAGTAAGACTGTCCTACCGGAATAGGTCCTCCCTCAATCATTGCAATCACGTGCCTGTGATCCAATAATTGACTCTGAGGGCACTATCTCCAACAATCTCCCACTTGCACTCAAGGCTAATTATTGCGATGTTGCATACTCACAGCCCGTGTGATACCGAACACCCAACTCCTCTACTTGTCAGTCTCACGAAGCTCGTTTGCGAAACTATTGCGTTCGAGGAATAGCCTCAGTGAGTGAATCCGCTATGATGTTTCTTTCTCTGTCTCTCTTAAACTCAAGTTCGCGGAGAAACCCATCTCCCGAAATGAGCTATACCTGTCTTAGAATGTGTCTGGATGTCTGATGAGACCTAGCTCATAAATGAACTCCAAATCTAAACTTCTTAGACTGTATCGTCAACTGAACTTAATCAGTATCCTGCGCCATGCCTCCCTCCGTATTGCCTTGGACCACCTGTCCAAAATACTGCCCTTCGTAAGAAGGAAAACTATAAGTCTGACAACCTCCTTGTCGTCCAGGTCACCTTGGAAGCCTGGAATGATAACTGTTTCCCGAATGAGGCTGTCGTTATCATATCCCTAGAACATCCACTTATGTTCTAAAACTGCTTCCGACTGTTTCTCTAGGATAGGATCAATGTCAACTTATTGCATCTAGTGCAAGAACAACATCTGGTGTGGTACTTGACATCTCATGATTGACTTAATTGCCTGAGCAAGTGATCTGCCAATCATGCACATCCCTCTCCCCTTTAGTCTGTAAGACACCTTTAGAGAGGGTAACTCCATCACCTGCAGGTACACTACCGTGCCAGGAGTCGTCCATTCTAAATACTCATAGAATGCTGTCTAAGTACCCTTAATTGGGAAACCACCCAAATCTAGATCTAAAACCATAGATCTAGTAATCAGTATGCCTGATATAATGTCCAAGTCCCATGTGGAGAAACCACTGTGTGACGACCAAAGTATAACCGATCGTAGTGTAGGAATATCACTTCCTACTCTGTGTATGTCATCCAAATACCAGGACATCACACCCTACTACCTTCTTAACAGATCCATTCCCTATTCTGATGAAGTCAAACCTATGACTGTCACATCAGAAATAGATGATCTATCTCCGCTATATCTGCTTTAGTCTATAAATAGACATAAGCCACCTGTCCACCAATGCTTCCGCTGCTCCCACTGACTACGAAAACCCTCTGGCAGAGTCATATAGACGTACACTTCTAAAACCAGTTCAGAACGACGCTATACTCATCCTCCTGCCGGGTCTCACAGTCTGGAACAACAGCAATGGCAAGTCTGGGTAAACAAGAACCTCCCTGTCACCGTCCTTGAGGCTACCGTAGTACCACTCGGGTGCCTGAGGTTACCCACCATATCTGCGGAGTGGCCAATGGAATGTCAAACCAGATTGAATCTTTAGGTTCCTATCAAATCTTCAGTAATCGTTTGCGGTTCTGGAATCACTTCCAGTTCTACCATACTCCCACTACCGTTTTCTGAAAAAATCCATTTTTATTAAAACTGTGGCGAGTCTAGAACAATATCACTATTGATCTTCCAGATGGTAGAAAGTCAACCCTCATCATAGCCTGGGTCAACCCACAAACAGCCATTACAGAAACGTGCCTTGAGTTATCCAGAGTCTGGTTTTAAGCATAAGCCAGACAACTCCCCGTACCTTAACATCGTTAAGATATGAACTGTTCTATATCCAATATAGAACCAGAGGCACTGATTTAATTGAACCAGATTCAAATCATGCAGCTCTCCCCAGTGCATGTCAACTAAATGGAAGGAGGCCGATCAGCGTTACTCAACTTAGGAATGCTTCCAATTATGAGTAACTTGAAAGAGAAGCAAGTTCTCTTAATCATTACTATCAATTGAAAACCACACACAAGTATCTACATCTTCGATCACATTGAAGAATCCCGATACTTGCAACACCTGCTTCTCTACTCTATTCTTATACCTATAACTTCTCAAAATTCGTACCCTGTGTTTCCTCGAAACGCTTGTCTAAAAACTAGAGAAGTCATAAGTAAACCGAATATAGTACGAGGACCAACCCTTCTGTCCTGATAGACCCTGGACAGCATACAATACTCTGTATAAGTCCCTTGAGTCTGATTACTCATTCACTGTGTGTCGTAGGTTGAAAACTGTACTTATGGTTAAGAAGAATTACACCGCTGTTTAATACTCCTTACCTAACCATCCACTGATATAGGTAAATGTCACAGACATAATTTCAAAAAGATATATCTCACTCTATAAAAATAGACGTACAGATATATCAATTTGAAATTGGTGCATAACAACGGATATTCAAAACCAAATATTTGCCGACCGGCAAACAGTCCAGGTGACTTCCTTAAATATCACCGATTACAACGAATCCCGATATAATGAGGATGATCACCTAATTCCCAATAACCTACTCCCACTCATTATCTGTAAAACCATACAGATGTGAGAATCACACCTGGTAAATACATACCCTGGAGCAAGTGTCTGATTGGGAAATCAGTTATCCTTTAACAGTACACAGTGAAACTGAAACATTGAAATGTTTCGATGGGGTATCCCGGTATTCCTAGTAATGCCTCTTCCATTATCCAGATTCACAATTGTAACCGTATAATTCTTTGCCACCTCTGTTAGTGTATATGCCCTAGAGGCCATTACTGTATCATGCTAGTATGTATATTACTTGATGGAAGCTTGGGATATTCACAGTTGTATATACAATCTTTCTTGAAATGGTAGTATGCTACTTGGTTTGTCTCTGCTTTAATATGTGCACGTGTTTCTTTTAGCATATCGCTTATATACATATTAGTAGAGGCCTTAGGATCTTTGCTTGATTACCAGCGTTGTGATGGTGCTCACACTCGTGGGGGCTGGGTAATCCATAAGCACATCCCTATACAGGTCCCTAGTCGTAGGACTATCGAGACAGGGCATCGATACTCCGGAGTAGACTAGCGTATGCGCTTCTCATCCCAACGTGGGAGACGGTCTGTCCCACAGCCATCAGTACGTCATACTTGAGATAGTATGCGGGTGCTCGTTAGGTTACGAGTACACTGGACAGGACTCATCGGGAACTGTTGGTTGGTATTATACCTATCGTCAGTTATCAGTTCCTAGGTGACATAAGTACAGCTTAGTCCGCTGACTTGACACTGTCACTTCGCCTCGAGTGTGTTCCCACTGTACTTTGATTACTACCCTACCACGGCTCAAAGGAGTCGTGCAAACAGGTAGTAGTTAGGTGCAGTCCCGAAGCACTTGGAGGCAGTGACGGTTAGACAGGATTCGTCTCTCTCGGTATTGGGGGTTGACATCGCGCTGTGTCCAGGAGAGCCATTACACAAGTAGTCCCTGGCCAGGGCAAGCGAGATATACTGGTAGGTTTCTAGTGTTATCTCAGGGTGTTCTGGGCTTCACTCCGACATGACTTGTACCGCTATTAGGGGACTGACGTTCACTGCCCCCCTAGGCCTGCCATGCGATGTATCAGACGAACGGACCGGACTGTACGGAGACTGTCACATACAGGCTCAGTAGAAGTTCAGATGGGGTCACCTCGTCAGTCTTCTTATCGGCATCTACCTAGGGACCGTTACGTACAGCTAGTGACGCTTGCGGTCTGTGGTTAAACCCACTGCCAGCGTAATGTCGAGTCTTTAGTGTCCCACACAGAGAGTTATTCGCCTTTAGGCAAAATGAGTAGAGGTCGCATGGTTTTGCGACAGGGTTCGTTCACATCCGCGCACTTGTGCACGTTTGCTGTCCGGACAGCTTATACTAGCGGGTTTTGGTTTAAGCCGGATCCTAGTATATGATTTGGGATTGGTTTTATCTCATTGTATTCGTGTTCCTCGGATCACGAATACGGGTGCGTATGCACAGTTGACTGGGACAGAGGCAGAGGACTTTGATTAGGGTTAATGACCATTGTCTTTTTGTTAACCCTAATGCTTATGTGTGTATTATGACTAATTGATATTAGTTAAATATAATTGTGCATGGTTAGGGTTGTTGACCTTTTGACCATTCTTGACTTGTTGACCTAGGTTGACACTTTGACCATCATCATTCCATATAAAAGATACTCTTTGATCCTTGCAATTTGCATTAAATATGAAATAATAATGGTCATGTCTTGATTAAGCCATGAAAATTATCTTGCTAATTATCAATTTACATAATTCACACATATATGTGAGAATGGTTCTTTGTTCTCATTCATTCTATCATATTGATTCTCTCTCCTCCTCTTCCTCTCTCTCAAGCTCTTCTCTCTCATGTGTTGAGAAACACTTGAGCTTGAGATAAACCTCTCCATAGTAATCTCTACTCTCATCTAAGGTTCTAGGATTAGCACTTCTAGCACCTTAGTTACTTCTAGCTTGAAGTTGAAGCCAAAGGTTGAGGCTCTCGGGTGGATCCTTCTTCGACTAGAGAAGGCGACAAGGTGATCTCTTTCTTCCACTCCAAGGAGCAAGGAGAGAAGGACATAAATCCCAAGGTATAACCTTTCTTCCATGTAGCTAAATCTAGTTAGCTTTTAGTTTGTTTTTGTTTAGCAAAGATCCTCCTTTAGTTAGTCCATGTTGCCTAGTTCGATAAAAATCCGATTTTTATACCGTTTTCCGCCTCCCCGCAAGCACCGGGGTGGGCAACGTGGACTTACAGTGGTATCAGAGACTAACTAAACATAAACTAGCTAGGTAGTAAAGTGTATGGAAGTTCGATCGGAAAAATCGCAAAACCAAGTTTACATAACCCTAAGTTTCTGTTGTTTTTTTTTCTGCTCAAAAAATAAAAAATCATACTTCAAAAATCGGCTCAGGGTTTTGTCAAGAAGCACACCAAAAACGGTCCAGTGAACAGTTCAAAGCGCGGCGGTTCCGCGGCAAAAGCATGCCTCTTGCCGCGGAACCGCGGCCGTTTTGACTCCGTTCTGGACCGAGTTTGGTGCAATATTCTTCTGTTAAGGTTTTGGGATTTTTAAGATAGTTTATTTCTGCCCAGATTTTCCAGAAAAGAAATTTGTATTTGGGGTGCCTATAAATCCGTATTTTTGATCGAACTTCACTATACTTTGACTAATGGGTTATATCTGTGATGTTTATATGTATTGAACGTCTGCTAATCGCTATACGTCGATTAGTGGGGGTTATACATATCTGTGGTCTGTGTTTGTTGATGGTATGTGTATATGAATGCGTTGGATTGTCGCGGGTGAATAGCCGGGGGGTTTTGTGAGACGAGAGTTTTCTTTTCTTTCAATTCATGTAACATGTAAATTGATGTAATATTATTTGTATGGCCGCACAACCGGGTCGGGGTTGTAGCCGTCATTGTATAATTCCTTTTACTGTTTTTGCTCCTAGGATAGACCCATGGAGGGGGTGCACAAACTACTGGGTATCTCAAAGTGCCGAGTGGCCTACTCACGGTGTTGAGGGAGGTTGCATCGCTTCGGATACTTGGCGGGTAGTTTGCCGCACCCGTAGGGGTCTTGGGTGGGGTATTGGCTATTCACCGCGACCGTGTAATCCTCTTTTCGTTGCAGGCTCGAACGGATTATGGATTCCTACTATATCCAATGTATTCATCTGTGATCTGTGATCTATATACTATACTATTTAGGCGTTGCTTATGTTTTACAGCCGCGCTAGCACAGCCCCAGCTTTGTCGTTAGTTAAGTAACCTAACGGGTGATGACGGGGCCCCGTGGTGAATGCGAATGGCATAAGCGTACGTCATATTTTGGTTGTTTTCTGCAATGGTAGGATTAATTGACGGGACGCATTAAAAGAACTAATGCAAGAAAATAAACCAAGTAAAAGTCGATTGGAACACTTTGAAAACCACTCGGTTCTTTTCAAAACTAAACTTTTTAACGCGGAGCTTGAACCACTCCTTTTAAAAGCTATCTCGTTCCATCGATTATATCAAGTTCACTACGTTCACGGTTTCGCCAAAACCATTCGTAGCCCTCCGTCATTCCACATGAATGGTCAAAAAGTATTCAAGCTATGTATTTTGGCGAAAGTCAAGGCATAGTGATTGGTAGCTATTGGGTATTCATGTGCAGCATAGATAGATGCGTTGGTGTGGGACAGTCGTGCTGCCATTTTGGCCAAAGTCAAGGGTAGGTACGGGTGGGTCCAAATTAACCAGGAGAATGACGGTTAGAACTTGACATGTGACTTATGATATTTTGGCCAAAGTCAAGGTCATAAGAGCATGGGGCAAAATTCCACATCGGAAGTTTCATAAGTACTGAAACCTGCTAGCGCTGCATACCATTTGGAGTGTGATGATTCTGGTAGGATTCCTTCGGTTTTATCACGTGATGATATTTGGATCCCGATCCTACTGTGAGTATATGCTACTCCTCGGGAAATTTCTCACTTAACGATCAATGCTATAAACCAAGTAGGTGTCTAGAAAGGTGTTAGCGGGGCTACTCCCACAGGGAAAAGAGGTTACTTAATTAAGGAACTTCGCGAAAGCGTTGGAAAACCTCCTTCGAAGTACCGACACTGGCCTGGCTGAACAGTTAAGCAAGTATTGTACGGTGAGATTGATCCAGACTAGTTCTTCCTTTATGGTTTGAGGAGGGATTCGAGAGACAGTGGGAGCCATCCTGTTTAGACAAACTAAAAACCACTCTAAACTTGCAAGAGCATCATGCTAAAGTGTTTCTTTTCTCTCTCCTAATTGCAGCGACGATTCAACATGACCGGACTTAAGTTATTACTAGATAAAAATATACTGACAGGGCCAAACTACAAAGATTGGCTCAGGAATGTCAAGAAGGCAATCACTTACGACAAGTTGGGGTATGTCCTTACCACCAAACCTCCCCCTGTCCCAGGTCCCACCTCCAGCGTCGCGGATAAAGAAATCTGTAAGACATGGGAGATCGATTGCGCGAAGGCCAAAAGCCTCGTGCTTGCCTCGATGGACAACGAACATCAGAGGAGGCACGAGAATATGGACCTGGAGTCCATATTTCTCCATACAAAAGAACTGTATGGAGAGCAGTCTCGTATCGCAAGATACGAAGTGTCGAAGAAGCTATTTTCGGCAAGATTGGCCGTCGGATCATCGGTAGTGGAACACGTGCTTAAGATGATTGGCTACATAGAGGAGCTCACGGAGCTTAGGACCACGTTGGAGAATGAACTCTACACTGATTTGATTCTCCAGTCCTTTCCTTCCACTTACGTCCAGTTTATCCTTAACTTCAACATGCAAGGAAAGGAGGTTGAACTTTCCGAACTTCTGAACATGTTGAGGAGTGCTGAGGACACCCTATAGAAAGGTAGGGAGACATCCACTTTGTTTGTAGGAGGATCTTCCTCTTCTAGGTCCAGGGCGAAAGCCAAGGGAAAGAAGAAGAAAGCCCCCGCCAAACCAAGGGGCGGTGTCAGTAAAGTGGATACGAATGGAAAGGGAAAGGCAACAAAGGTAGCGGGAAAGCTGGTGGGGAAGGAAGAATGCTTCTACTGTCACAAAAGTGGACACTGGAAACAGGATTGCAAGGCTTGGAAGGCCAGAACCCAGGATCTGAAGCGAGTTGCGGCTTCAGCTTCAGGTGTGTATGTTATTGAAAACTGTCTATCAATAAACTCTACATCCTGGGTATTGGATACCGGATCAGGATCTCATATCTGTAATTCTTTGCAGGCATTGAGAAAGCGTAGAGTTTTGAAGGCAGGTGACATGACCCTCAGAGTTGCAAACGGAGCTAGCATGGATGCTGAGGCCGTGGGGGACTATCACCTGGGATTGTCAGATGGACATTTTTTGGTTTTGCGTAGTTGTTATTTTGTACCAAATGTAACCTGTAATATCATTTCAGAATCTTTATTATCTAAAGAAGGTTTTGAATTTGCATTTGTAAGTAATGTAGTGAACATTCACCTTAATCAAGTTTTGATTGGGTCAGGTACATTAAACAACGGTATATACGTATTAAACCAACCACATATTTTCAATGTCCAGAATACACACAAAAGAAAGTCTCCAGACATCAATAAAACTTTTTTATGGCATTGTAGACTGGGTCACATCAATGAGAGAAGGTTGACTAAGTTACATACAGAAGGATATTTGGATCCGTTCGAATATCAATCGTATGCAACTTGTCAATCCTGTCTCAAAGGAAAGATGACAAAGACTCCGTTCACTGGACATGGAGTAAGAGCGAGCGAGCTCTTGGGACTCGTACACAGCGACGTGTGCGGTCCAATGTCTAGCATGCACGAAGCGGTTATTCTTACTTCATTACTTTTACGGATGACTTTTCAAGGTACGGATATGTCTTCTTAATGAAACATAAATCCGAGGCCTTTGAAAAATTCCAGGAATATAAGAATGAAGTAGAAAAACAAACAGGCAAAAGTATCAAGGCACTAAGATCTGATCGAGGTGGTGAATACTTGAGTGCCGAGTTCCTGGGTTACTTAAAAGAGAATGGAATTCTCTCTCGGCTCACTTCTCCATACACTCCGCAACATAACGGTGTATCGGAGAGACGGAACCGAACCCTATTGGATATGGTACGGTCCATGATGAGTAACGCTGAGTTGCCGCGATCGTTCTGGGGATATGCGCTAGAATCAGCTGCATACCTTTTGAACCGAGTTCCAACTAAGATTGTGCCTACTACACCATATCAGATGTGGTGTGGGAAGAGACCCTATCTTAATCACATTAAGACATGGGGATGTCCAGCTTTTGTCAAAAAGCAGCATGCGGACAAGCTCGAGGCACGCTCAGTACAGTGCAAGTTTGTGGGATATCCAAAGAACTCCAAGGGATATTTCTTCTATTGCGAAGAGGAACAAAAGGTCTTTGTTTCTCATCATGCCCACTTTCTAGAACACCAGTTCATAGAAAAAGAAATAAGTGGGAGCGCAATAGAACTGGAAGAAATTCCAGAACCACGAGCTATTACTGAAGGCTTAGTAGAACCAGAAGGTTCGAAAGATCAGGACATTCCCACGCCACTCCGCAGGAGTAGGCAGTCTCATCCGCTCGAGAGATACTACGGTTTTCTCATAGATGGGGATAGAGAGGATTGCATCATAGATTGTGATGAGTCTACTAGCTTCCAGCAAGCCATTCAGTGCGTCGACTCGGTAAAATGGCTGGATGCAATGCGGGCCGAAATGGAGTCCATGTACACCAACAAAGTATGGACGTTGGACATTGCTCCAGATGGGGTAAAACCCGTAGGATGCAAGTGGATCTTCAAAAGGAAGATTGGTGTAGATGGACAGGTTGAGACCTATAAAGCTAGACTGGTAGCAAAGGGTTTTTGTCAGAGACCTGGTTTAGACTATGACGAAACCTTTTCTCCAGTAGCTATGCTGAAATCCATTCGGATCCTTCTTGCCATTGCTGCCTTCGACGATTATGAGATTTGGCAGATGGACGTAAAGACCGCTTTTCTAAATGGACATTTAGAGGAGTGTGTCTATATGGACCAGCCAGAGGGTTTCATTCAGAGTGGGAGCAGCGGAAAGGTGTGCAAGTTGCTTAAGTCCATTAATGGACTAAAGCGGGCCTCGCGGAGTTGGAACATCTGTTTTGATGAGACGGTCAAGGAATTTGGCTTTATCAAAAATCCAGATGAACCATGCATCTATTGTAGATTTGTAGCGAGAACTGTAGTATTCCTCGTTTTATACGTGGATGACATTATCTTAATAGGAAATGACATTCCTATGCTACAATCTGTCAAGGGGTTCTTGTCACACAGGTTCTCCATGAAAGACCTGGGTGATGCCTCATACATTCTGGGGATCCGGATCTACCTTGACAGATCCAAGTGGATTTTAGGATTCTCACAGTCCAGGTACATCGACACCATACTGAAAAGATTCAGTATGGAAGATTCCAAGCGCGGTAATCTACCGGCCTGTCACGGGATCACCCTCTCCAAAGAGATGTCTCCCAAGACTGATTTGGAGAGGGATCGCATGTATATTATACCCTACGCTTCTGCGGTAGGCTCTATAATGTATGCGATGTTGTGTACCAGACCAGATGTGGCTTATGCACTGAGTGTGGTAAGCAGGTATCAGTCAAACCCTGGGGAGAAACATTGGATAGCGGTAAAGAACATTCTCAAGTACCTGAGAAGGACTAAGGAGATGTTCTTGGTGTATGGCGGAAAAGACCTCCAGATTGAGGCCTTTGCTGACTCCAGCTTCCAGAGTGACAAGGATGATTCCAAGTCCATGTCGGGTTTTGTCTTTACCCTCAATGGAAGGGCGGTGTGTCGGAAGAGCTCCAAACAGGAAACCGTTGCAGACTCGACTATGGAAGCGGAATACATCGCTGCATCTGATGCCGCAAAAGAAGCTGTCTGGATGAGGAAGTTCTTGAAAGAACTTCAGGTGGTTCCGTCCATTGTTGACCCAATACCTCTGTATTGCGACAACAACGGGGCTATAGCTTTAGCGAAGGAACCTAGGTCCCATCAGAAATTCAGACACATCTTGAGGCGGTATTACCTGATCAGGGAGATCGTGGATTGCCAGGAGATCGAGGTTCGGAGGGTTGCTTCAGAAGATAACACTGCAGATCCATTCACGAAGGCCTTACCCCAGACTCAGTTCGAGCGGCTGATCGAGATGATAGGTCTTCGATACGCCAGTACATGGCCTTAGTGCAAGTGGGAGATTGTTAGTGTATATGCCCTAGAGGCCATTACTGTATCATACTAGTATGTATATTACTTGATGGAAGCTTGGGATATTCACAGTTGTATATACAATCTTGCTCGAAATGGTAGTATGCTACTTGGTTTGTCTCTGCTTTAATATGTGCATGTGTTTCTTTTAGCATATCGCTTATATACATATTAGTAGAGCCCTTAGGATCTTTGCTTGATTACCAGCGTTGTGATGGCGCTCACACTCGTGGGGGCTGGGTAATCCATAAGCACATCCTTATACAGGTCCCTAGTCGTAGGACTATCGAGACAGGGCATCGATACTCCGCAGTAGACTAGCGTATGCGCTTCTCATCCCAGCGTGGGAGACAGTCTGTCCCATAGCCATCAGTACGTCGTACTTGAGATAATATGCGGGTGCTCGTTAGGTTACGAGTACACTGGACAAGACTCGTCGGGAACTGTTGGTTGGTATTATACCTATCGTCAGTTATAAGTTCCCAGGTGACTTGAGTACGGCTTAGTCCGCTGACTTGACACTGTCACTTCGCCTCGAGTGTGTTCCCACTGTACTTTGATTACTACCCTAACACGGCTCAAAGGAGTCGTGCAAACAGGTAGTAGTTGGGTGCAGTCCCGAAGCACTTGGAAGCAGTGACGGTTAGACAGGATTCGTCTCTCCCGGTATTGGGGGTTGACATCGCGATGTGTCCAGGAGAGCCATTACACAAGTAGTCCCTGGCCAGGGCAAGCAAGATATACTGGTAGGTTTCTAGTGTTATCTCAGGGTGTTCTGGGCTTCACTCCGACTCGACTTGTACCGCTATTAGGGGACTGACGTTCACCGCCCCCTTAGGCCCTCCATGCGATGTATCAGACGAACAGACCGGACTCTACGGAGACTGTCACATACAGGCTCAGTAGGAGTTCAGATGGGGTCACCTCGTCAGTCTTCTTATCAGCATCTACCTGGGGACCGTTACGTACAGCTAGTGCCGCTTGCGGTCTGTGGTTAAACCCACTGCCAGCGTAGTGTCGAGTCTTTAGAGTCCCACACAGAGAGTTATTCGCCTTTAGGAAAAATGAGCAGAGGTCGCATGGTTTTGCGACAGGGTTCGTTCACATCCGCACACTTGTGCACGTTTGCTGTCCGGACAGCTTATACTAGTGTGTTTTGGTTTAAGCCGGATCCTAGTATATGATTTGGGATTGGTTTTATCTCATTGTATTCGTGTTCCTCGGATCACGAATACGGGTACGTATGCACAGTTGACTGTGACAGAGGCAGAGGACTTTGATTAGGGTTAATGACCATTATCTTTTTGTTAACCCTAATGCTTATGTGTGTATTATGAATAATTGATATTAGTTAAATATAATTGTGCATGGTTAGGGTTGTTGACCTTTTGACCATTCTTGACTTGTTGACCTAGGTTGACACTTTGACCATCATCATTCCATATAAAAGATGCTCTTTGATCCTTGCAATTTGCATTAAATATGAAATGACAATGGTCATGTCTTGATTAAGCCATGAAAATTATCTTGCTAATTATCAATTTACATAATTCACACATATATGTTAGAATGGTTCTTTATTCCCATTCATTCTATCATATTGATTCTCTCTCCTCCTCTTCCTCTCTCTCAAGCTCTCCCCTCTCATGTGTTGAGAAACACTTGAGCTTGAGATAAACCTCTCCAAAGTAATCTCTACTCTCATCTAAGGTTCTAGGATTAGCACCTTAGTTACTTCTAGCTTGAAGTTGAAGCCAAAGGTTGAGGCTCTCGGGTGGATCCTTCTTCGACTAGAGAAGGCGACAAGGTGATCTCTTTCTTCCACTCCAAGGAGCAAGGAGTGAAGGACATAAAGCCCAAGGTATAGCCTTTCTTCCATGTAGCTAAATCTAGTTAGCTTTTAGTTAGTTTTTGTTTAGCAAAGATCCTCCTTTAGTTAGTCCATGTTGCCCAGTTCGATAAAAATCCGATTTTTATACCGTTTTCCGCCTCCCCGCAAGCACCGGGGTGGGCAACGTGGACTTACACCTCTCCAAATCCCTTTATATGTCTTTAGTCACTACCTTCTGCACACCCCTTTAGGCCAAATGGTTTTCTTCCTTCCCTACCGTTCGGCACCAGCCTATGGTTTAGAAGAAGACTATCCAATAAGCATAATGGGTGTACTGTCCTAATCCTAGGAACACTCGCAATGCGATAGAAGGTGAAGATAAAAGTCAACCGAATAAACCTTATTCCTATTTCTCCTGAACCAGAATCCATCCCCGAACTGGAACAAGTTCCTTTCGAGTTCGTATATAACCATACGATGGAGTATCCAATAAACTGTGGATCTTCGTAGGGATACGGAGTGTCCTGGAGAAATACAAAGGTGAAGTGGGAGTGGTCCTGGTTTTGTCATGGATAGCAGTCGTAATTTACTTTGCCCTCTTACTAATCCCTTGTTATGTCTTTACTTAATACCTTCTGCACACCATCGTTATGCTAATTGGTTTTCTTCATTCATTACCGTTCGGCACCAGCCTAAGGTTTGGAAGAAGACTATTCAATTTGCATAATAGGTGTACTACTCCCAAACCAAGGAGCACTCGCAACCTGAGAGAAGGTAAAAGGAAAAGACAACTGAATAGTCCTATCCGTTTCCTCCATAACCGGAAACCATCCTTGAATAAATTCCTTCGAGTTCGTATCTAACCATACGATGGTTTTGTCCAATGGAAGTGGACGTTCGTAGTAATACGGGGTGTCCTGGAGAAAAGGGTAAAAGTAGGAGTGGCAATGAGGTTTGCAACTCTGAAAGCCAGTGTTTAAGAAGGTTCGGTTAATTTTGATCACTGAGTCATAGTCTAGGGTCGGGTCAGTGGTCGCTGCCAAAAAGAGAGAGAAAAGAAACACTCAGCGTGCACTCTAACCTAGATCAGAATGGTTACCAATTTATCTAATCTGGAAACCTCCCACTGTCACCTCAAATTCTCCTCCAAACCTGAAAGAGGAATTAGTCGGGGTCATCCGAGGAGTAAACTAACTCATCAGTGGGAATCGGGATCCAACTATAATCGCATGACAACGTGACGGAATCCGCTCATGTTATCACACTCCAGAAGGTATGCGCATATCTGGCAAGTTTCAGTTTCTTTAGAAACTCCCGATGTGGATTTTTGCCCCATGCTCTTATGACCTTGACTAAGGCCAACAAATCATAAGTCACATGTCAAGTTCTACCCGTCATTGTCCAGGTTGATTTGAACCCACCCGTACAAGCCCTTGACTAGGGCCAACAAGGTTATACGACTGTCCCAAACCAACACATCTATCTATGCTGCATATGAACACCCAATAGCTACCAAACACTGTGCCTTGACTATGGCCAACAAACACAGCTTGAATACTATTTACTATCCATATGAAATGACGGAGGGCTACGAATGGTTTCTGGCGAAAACCTTTAACGTAATGAACTTGATATCGTTGAAGGAACCGGATAGCTTTTAAAAATATAGTGACGAAAACCTTTGCTAAAGAGGTCACTCCCGGTGAAGGGATCTCGGCACTTTCCCCGTAGAATGAGGTGCAGGATATTCAACCGAATACCACGATGCAAAGCAAAAGTAATCGGCTATAGTGAAGTTATTGCCCTGACGCAAACTTCTGTCCAAGGGGTCACTCTCGGTGAAGGGATCTCGGCCCTTACCTCGTCGACTGAGGAGCAGGATATTCCAACTGAATACCACTGTGCAAAACAGAAGTGAACGTCCTTGCAATAATAGCTTTTTGAAAAGTGTTCCAACAACATCAATTAGGTTTGTTTTACTTGCATTGATCCGAATCAAGGCAGTCCCATCAATTGATCACACCACAAAGAACGAAATATAATGATGTACGTATATGCCATCCGCATTCGCCACTGGGTTCCGTCATTACCCGTTAGGTTAGCTAACTAACGACAGAGCGGGGACTGGACTAGCGCGGATGCAAAACATATACAACATCTACAAATATATATATAAATATATAATATTTCGCTCAAGGAGTGATAAAATGCAACATCATAGAAATGTAATAAGCATCACAGAACAATACAGATATCTGGGATCCCCGGGTTTCACAGAGCCGCTACTGAAACCCGACGTTCCCCTGGTCGTATGGATAGCCTGTGCAATGAAATCCTAGACCCCTACGGGCGCGGCAAGTTACCCGCCAAAACCTGAAGCGAGGCAGCCCCCTTCAGCAACGTGAATGGACCACCCAGCACTTCACGGAATCCGGTAACTTGTGCACCCCTCCTGGGTCAACCTGTACCCCCTACGAGTGCGACGAATAGCCTGCCAATTCTAGAGTAAAGCCCCCTCCGTCTCAATGCCATGAGATGCGGGCTCGTTGCCCTGTAGAACCCGACTATCCGTGCACCCCTCCGCGGGGTAATCCTAGTACAGAAAGTAAAATATACATACAACGGGTACATCGACCTCGACCCGGTCGTGCTCCAAAAGAATAATATACAGACAGGCAGTGACGGCAGTCCACATGTCGGACGCTCGCCCCGCAATATCAAATGTACATAATACAACAAAAACTGTACTAGCATTGCATCCAGGCTATTTCCCACGACCAATCCGCAACATCACAGCACAATCACAGAACATCAACATGAATGTCACGTTAGCAAATCCGTCTAACCGGGCTATAGCAGTTAGACAGGATTTACCGATCGAGTGAAATTCACGGTCGCAGATATAATGTAAATACTGTGAACTAATGTGTTTAAAATATCCGATCGATCAAATTTTACCAAGTGGGCCCCAAGCATTACTGTAGAAGATGAAGAAATTCTGGGCTCAAAAATAATATTCCAAAAACCCCAATTTCAACTCATACGCACTCTGTAGAATTTTGGGGCCATGAACAGTGAAAAGAGCGGCGGAACCGCGGCCCAAGCATGGGTTTGGCCACGGTTCCGCGGTGGTGTAGACTGTTCACGAGAACAAATTTTCCCAGAACTCTTAAAATTCCCTGCACATCATTCTGCAACAACCTGAAAAAATTTTGGAGCTAAAAAAATTTCGACAGAAACTGATGCTTTTGAAAAGGCGGGTTTTGGAATTTTGTTCGATCGGAAATGTAAACACATTAGACAAAGCTAGACTAGGTTAATGGCGAGGCTCTGATACCACTGTAAGTGCACGGCGGCGCCCCGGCCGTCAATCCGACGCCGGAGTGCGGAAGCGATGGTTTACTTTAACTTTTTATACCGGCACCACCGCGCACTATAAACCCGGATCGTGCCATTAAACTAGTCCTAGCTATCAAGAGAAAGGGTAGAGAGATATACCGAGCGATTCGTGTCCTTCGGTCTTCTCGTCGTCGTCCAGATCTCCCGCGGAATGTCCGCTCTCCACCTCCTCGCCGGAAGGGCACCACGTCGCCGACTTCTTTTACGGGCTCCCACCTCTGGACCGAGGCAACTCGGGCACGAAGTTGGCGAGTCGACGTGCCCAAGATTTGCTGTAGAATAATGTAGAACTCATGTCTCATTTTGGGGTAGTAGAAGTTGCCTTTGGTGGAGGAAATGAACTAAAAACTTTTGGAGATGAAACTTTGGGATTTTTGTGAAACCAAAAGACCAAAAATCCCGTCACCAAATATTGGGACAGCCCCTCCATCTTCATGGCCGGCCATGTCAAGGGCATGATAATATGGAGTGAATTGGAATGGAAAAAGAAATGAGCCTCAAACATAATGCAAGAGAGAGAAAGGGTGATGATGATAAGCAATGATCATCAACCAAAACCAATACTCCATCAACTAATCATAACAACAAAGGTCAAGTCATTATGAAAGAAGAAGTCAAATGGTCAAGGGATGGTGCAACCATCATGACACTACAAGATGCAAATAACACCCTCCACAAATACCTATTTGCACAATTGCAAATAAGCCCTCCTCCACCAAACTTCAGCCAATGAAAGATACAAAGAAATATGGCTGAAACGGAAAACAAACTGGCAACTCCAAAAAATTGATCCCGTAATAAATTACAGGAATACCCCGCTACTGTATATACATACCCGCATTTGTATTCCGACCGAATACAAATGCAATGAGACAAAATTTACACTACACGATACTAGGATCCGGCTTAAACTAAAGCCCACTAGTATAAACCGTCCGATCAGGATCCGTGCAATACCGTACGTATCGGATCGAACCCTGCCATATCTCCATACAGCCTCTACAGCGTTTCGCCCGAAAACTTGAGCAACTGTCTGTGGGGGACTCTAAAGACTCGTCAACACTATGGCTGTGGATTTAACCACTAGCACGTCAGAGGTATTAGCCATACCTGACGGGCTACCAGCTATTGACCAAAAGGGACGCCGATGAGCGAACTCATCCTGATACCCTTCTGAGCCTGTCAGTGACAATATCCGTACAGTCCGGTCCGTTCGTCTATGAGCATTGCATGGCGGGCCTATGGGGTTGGTAAAAGTCAGACCCCCAAAAGCGGTACAAGTCGTGTCGGAGTGCAGCCCAGAACATCCTGAGATACTACTGGAATACCTACCAGTAAATCTCCTGCCTTGGCCAAGGACTTCGTGTAATGGCTCTCCTAGACATAGCGCGACCTCCCCCCAATACCGGGAGAGACGAACCCCTGAAGATCCGCTTAGTGCCTCCATGTGGCTCGGGACTGTACCTAACTAAAACCTGTTTGCACGTCTCCTTTGAGCGTGGTAGGGTAGTAATCAAAGTACAGTGGGAACTCACACGAGACAAATGACGATCCCCAGGTCGATGAACTAACCTGTACACATGTCACCAGGGAACTGCTATCGGACGTCAGGTATAAGACCAACCAGCATGTTCCCGGCGAGTCCTATCCGGTGTACTCATAACCCAATGAGCACCTGTATACATCTTAGGTGAACCAACTGACACCAGTTGCTTGTGAGACCGGCCACCGCCCCTCGTCGAGGTCTCGACTGTATACACTAGTCTACTCTGGAGTATCGATGCCCTATCTCGAAACTCCCACGACTAGGGACCTTTTAAGGATGTGCTTACAGACCACCAGCTCTCACGTATATGATCGCCCTCATACTGCTGGCAGTCAAGCAAGAATCCTAGGGGCTCTATCAACGTGTAATAGCGACATGTCAGGTCACCTAAAACAGTACACGATGATAAAGATAAACCAGATAGCATACTATCATCTTGAGTAAGACTGTCCTACCGGAATAGGTCCTCCCTCAATCATTGCAATCACGTGTCTGTGATCCAATAATTGACTCTAAGGGTACTATCTCTAACAAAACTGCCGCAAACCCTAAGGTCCACCGGCGTTCCATGGTCATTAAATCGAGTTTGGTTTTCATTCTTCTAGAGGGTCCATAGAATTTCTTGCATTATTTCCCGAATACTTTAAATTTGGAAAATGGGTCCTGACATTCGATCGTCTCTATCGACTCTCAACGTATCAGCGTGAAGTCGCCTCTAGCTGGAATCAATCCATCTGATGACCTCGCATCGGGGTAGGCAATAAATCATATGTCCTAGTCCTTCATCTTTGGTGACTAGCGATCTTCTATCATATCTCGAAGTATAACTCGTGCGGCATAGCTCCAAACTTCTGGGGCGATATCTCATCAGCCGCAGCAACATCTGAAACTTCTGTCCGTACGCTGAACAGTGCCTCAAACATCAAAATATGGTGCATTAACGGTCATCACATCCTGGCTGGCCTCTTGTAGTGGCCCTATCCTTTGGTGCCGATCTGCACGTCCGAGAAATCTCGTTAAAGCGACCCATCAAACGCTCGTGGCGTGAAAACACAATGAAACGACACCTCTATTCAATCGTATGTCCCTGGAATCACGCCCTCGTCTGTCCTCATTCGTGACGAGCTCGTGGTGACCGCAACTCTAGCCGCAGCTCTCTCTGCCCGTGTAACCGTGGCAGCAAATCCATAACTGGTACTGATGAGGCTAGATCATAGGAATGAATAGAATACTTTGCAAAGAATAGTACATCCTAAGGCTTCTTAAGCGGAGTAGCGTATCGTAAGTATGCCACGGAACATACCCACGGTACGTTACTCTACTTTAGTCACCTACTCCATCAACCAAGGGTCATCCTACACTCCGAAGGTATAACCTAACGCTCTGATACCAACTTTATCACGACCCGAAAAGTACGGAACATGACCGGCACTTAAATTACGAAATGTCTTGAGGTGTACGTAATCTAGGTAAGCCAAAACCCAGAAATAAAAACCAAAGAAGCAGTAGAGTGAAGAAAAAACCAATTGAAAACAAGTAGTTTTAATCAACATAGGCCGAAGTATGTATTTTTAAAATCTCAAGTATTTTCTGAAAATTTCGGCAGAGTCTCCTTTGTAAATACAGGCCCCAAACGGGATACAACATGAATAATATACGAAATGAAACAAAAAAGCATCCCCAAGCGGGAGCTAGCTCTTCGTCAATCGACGGTCACAACCACGCAAGCAATATAATATACAACGCCGAAGGGAGTGGATAAAAACTCAAAAGAAAACCCATCAGCATGAAAATCATAATAATACAACGAGCGACGCTAAGGTCAAAAGAATAACAGGTCTGGTCTTCTATCTCTCTCAAATATACAATCTGGTTGATGGAGTTTCTAGATACAACAGAAATAATAAATAAACAATGGTGGTCCTGATGCAAAGAACCCACCTACGAAAGCAATCACCCGGAAGGAACAGTGTTCTAGCAAGGCCGCAACGAAACCTGTACGGCAAAACCTGCAAGGAACTTTGGCACAACAGGGGTGAGTTGCCAACTCGTGAGTAGAAAACATCAACGAGTAGAAATCACATGCATAACGCTATCCTAGGTCATATCAGGTAATATCCTCAATAAAAATCCAGGTCCAGCTATGTATAGTGTAATACTACATGCTCGTGTCAGTGCCTCAGATAGCAACATATCAGATATATGATGTTTGAATGCATTACGAATGGAAACAGAATATATCATGAATGAAACAACTGTTTTCTTTAATAAATGAGATTTCTATATGTATGTCAATCACGTATCATTAATGAATGCAACAGAGAAATTGGTGTCAAGCATCGACACAAAACATAAGTCTCAGTATCTCAGTATTAAATCTCAATATCTCAAATCTCAGGCATCCGTATCATCTGCGGGATCGGCCCGCAGGCTCTGGCAGAACGGATCAGCCTGCATCCATCTCATGACTCCGGCCGGTATCCTACGGATAATCGACGAGTCCAAATAATATCACCGGTAGGTAGTGCTCCCCTGCCAGACTCATCGAATACAACTCGAGCTTCTTGCCCCGGGATACCATACCGGGCCTACCATGTACCCGAGACGGTTCATCCAACTCCTCAAATCGGGTTTTCAAATCCAACAGCAAACATGAAAACTCATGGTGGACGACTCATACATCACGAGAAAACCGCAATTAGCATTTTAAAATGATGATATTAAGCTTTTATTAAATTCTTGCGGTTTTCTCCCAAATCAAGAAATCTCATGTAAATCCTAAATTATCAAAATCATGATACCAATAAACAGTGAATACCGGCATAAATTGTAAGTCTACGGTAGTGTCCCAGCCGTCTAACAGACGCCAAATGCGGAAAAAAAAACTTTTACAACTGGCGCTATCGTGTACTATAACCCGGATCTGCCATTAAAGCTAAACTAACAAACTGCAAAGTAAGTAGAAATGTTATACCGAACGATCTGAGTCGTTCGGTCTTCAACCATCATCCCATGCTTTGTTGCGGCTGCTCCGATCTCCTCGATCTCCATTCTTCTCGTCCATGTGGCACTACATCGACGGATCTTTAAACGGGCTCCCGCCTCTGAACCGAGGCAACTCAATCATCAAGTTTGCTAAAAGAGATGACCAAGATTGATGTAGAGAATGAGTAGAACACTTTGTCTCGTTGCGTCCAAAGCCATGGACAAACGGTTAATGAAGTTGCCTTTTGGATCGGGTGAAATGAGAAATGAGGCTATCTAATTTCCATGAACCAAAACTATCATAAATCATTTTCAAGCAACCGTATCCCCATCAAATGAATGGCCGGCCACATTTGAAGAGGTGGGGGTGAGTGTAGGAGAGGGGGGAGGTGACCATAACCTTTAATGATATGAATGATTCATCATAACACCTAGCATAAACATTGAATCATAAAACCCTTAGTCATCAAAACATTAATTGAACAATTAATGCAACCATGAGTCACTAATCCTAGTCATCATCTAGAAACTTCTAGAAGCATGACTCACCCTCATGACTCACCCAAGAAAAGATAAATCCGTCTTTAACTGAATGTTAAAGACAGGCGATAGAAAACTGGAAACTGGTAACTTCCAAAAGAGATCCCGAAACGAATTTCAGGATAACCCCGTAACAGTATAAACATACCCGCATTTGTATTACGACCGAATACAAATGCAACTGAGACAAAGATATTATATCTACACAGTATAATACTCGGATCCTGCTTAAACCAAAGCCGACCAGTATTATCTGCCCGAAATATGACACGTGCGAAAACTGTAGGCTCCTAGGCACGCTCAAGAGGTCTCACAAGGCATCAACCATGCCAATTTCAAAAATTACGGTGCCGAGAAACCCTAATACGGATCGTTGGCTAGAAGTTTAGGCGACAAATGAGAATAGTTAACAACTTTAACTAAGTGTACGGAAATACAACCTTTGTAGATCCGTTTCTCCACCTCCATAGCTCCATGATGAAGTCCTCTCCGCTGTCCAAATCGAACCATGACTCTAGCATCGTCTTCATCGGAGAAAAAGCGGGCTAGGTCATCGACGACTATGCTGAAGATGATCTACGTCGAGGCATCACTAGATCAAGCTCCACCTTCACCAAGCCTTGAAAACTTGTGAAGGAAACACCCTATACTACTTGGCAAGAGGTAGAGGATGAAGAAATAGGAAGTGGGTTCACTTTAGAATTGGATTTCTCACATGATTTCATCACTTGCCATTGATGAGGCAAGCTTTTCTTCTTTGAAGATGAAGAAGAAGAAGAAGATAATATTATGATAAGTATTTAGAAAAAGGATAAATGATATGAATACTTATCATAACCTAACCCAAGTTAAGTGTAGAGAATAGACCATGGTTTGTTTAAATGGTAGGGTTAAGTATGAAGACAAGAATGGTGACTAAGTCAAAGCTTCATGAATCTTCAACAAACAAACAAACAAAGCCACCATTCTTTCTTTATCTTTTCCAAAACAAACAAATAAATAAAATAAATAAATAAATAAGATAATCAAAACCCTAATCATTAACTTAACCATGGTTTAATCTTTACACTTAACCAAGTTAACATGTATCATCAAACATGATACAATCAAGTGCACAAAAGTATATCACATATACAACTTGTGAACTTCAAGTGAGAAAATCCATTTAAGTGAACCTATATTAGTTAATGTAAAGTGATATATCAAATATATATAATTATACATTAAATCACTAAATCAACACTTGATTTAACGACCCGGTCATATCACATATAACCGACTAATATCAATAGTAACAACTTATCGAATCAACACTTGATCCGATAATCCGGCTATAACGCATATAACCGATCAATGTTACAAATCGCGAGAATCGAATACAGTATCACATACGGGTATTATTCTCGGTCCCGCACATATCTCATATGCGCTCCTATTTCGTTTTGCTTGAGCCAGGAAACCTCTGTGTAGGACTCTAAAGACTCGTCAATACGCCGACAGCAGGTGATGATCATATCAAACACCCATAAGCCACAAGCGGTCTGCTAAACGTAACGGCCACCCGGGTATTGAGCGATCAGAAGATCGACGAGCAAGCCCGCTCACACTCCAGTGAATCCAACCAATAACACTACCGTACAGTCCGGTCTCGTCGTCTGATATGTCGCATATCTCGCCTAGGGGTGGTTTACGTCAGACCCCAATAGCTCGATAAGTCGTGTCGATATGAGGTCTATAACAGTTCGAGATACTACTGATAACACTTACCATTAAATCTAAGCAACCCTGGCCAGGGATTTCCGGTTATAGCCAATCGAACACAGCGCAACATCAACTCCCTATACCGGGAGAGACGAATCCCCTCCTATCGCTCATTGCCTCCATGTGATTCGGGACTGTACCCAAAAACCACCGTTTTGCATGCCCTCTTGGACGTGGTAAGGTGGAAATCAAAGCACAGTGGGAATCACACAAGACTCTATGAAGATCTCGGGTCAACAGACTACTCTGTACCAGTGTCACCAGAGAACTGCCATCTGACGTAAGGTATAATACCATCTGGGAGTTCTCGGCGAGTCCGTCCAGTGTACCCAGTCTCTACTGAGCACCCGTATATCATCTCCAATGTCAAACACCAATGGATATGGGATCATCCATCGCCCATCTGTATGGGTCGAGAAGGTATACGCTAGTCTACTCTGGTATATCGATGCCCCGTCTCGATATACCCACGACTAGGGATTTTGAATGATGTACTTATGGACTACCATGTCCCCACTAGTATGATCCGCATCATAGTCCAGGTAGTCTAGTACACATCCTAAGAGCTTTACCAACATGTAACAGAGAGACAATCAGTATACATGTTAAGGTAAAGAGTAACCAGATAGCATACTATCATGTCGAGCAAGAAAGTCCTCCCTATATATGTCCAAGCATCCACTACAATATACATCCAATGTATAGTAATGGCCTCTAGGGCATACATATAACTAACAATCTCCCACTTGCACAAGGGCCATCTGTAGGAGTGGTTGTAGTATCTCATACTCAACCATCCCATAAAAGTCTCTCTCTGGGAATAGGCCTTCGCGAGTGGATCCGCCGTGTTGTCCTCTGAGTCTACTCTCCTAACCTCGATCCTTTAGAGATCAACCATCTCCATGATGAGGTGATACTGCCTTAGAATATGTCTGAATCACTGATGGGACGGACGTTCCATGGCATAAGCCACAACTCCATTGTCACACAATGGGAGGAACTAAGTTCATCTCTTGAACTAGTATACACCTAGACAGCCTCTTTGGTAGCATCTTAAGTAGCGATGTATCGTGCCTTTATCGTCTAGTATGCCACGGTATCTAGCTTGGAACTCTTCCAACATACCGTCCCTTTACTGAGGGTAAAGACAATGCCTGTGACTGACATTCAGTCGTTCTTATCACCCTGGAACCCTTCCAGTGATTCTCCCCAGGATCAACTGATACCATCTCACTACAACTAGTGAGTATCCTAACATCCATTTAGATCTATCTCATAGATCCAAAATCCAGGATTTAGTAGGTATCACTTTGATCCTATGTGGAGAATCATTGTGATAAGCGGAGATTGATCGAGCGTAGCATAGAAAACTCCTTCCCTATCAAGAGTATGTCATCCACGTACTCTACGAGGATCGTCACCATACTCCCTACTACCTTTTTGTTTATACAAGGTTCATCTACCACTTTGATGATGTCAACTTCTTTGACTAATCCATCAAAACAGATGTTCCAACTCCGCGATGCCTGCTTATCCTATAAAGCATCTTGCACACGTTTCCGCTGCTCCCACTGTCTACGAGGCCCTCTGGCTGTGTACTTATAGACGCACTCTTCTAAAACATCATTTAGAAAAGCAGTCATGACACCCAACCGCCAGATATCGTAGTCATGGTATGTAGCCGTGGCAAGTAGGATCTGGATAGACTTAAGCATAGATCCTTAGAAAAGGTTTCAACATAATCCATACCTGGTCAATGATGCAAACCTTTAACAAGTCTAGCTTTGAAAGTCTCAACTTTTCTATGTACACCAAGTAATCTTCTCAAGATATACTTGCTCCTGATGGGGATTTAACCCTTCAGATATAGCAACTAAAGTCCATACTTTGTTGATGTATAAGGATTCCATCTCAGATCGCTAAGCATCCAGCCATTCTTACAAAGTCCCACTCCTGATGGCCAGTTCGAAACTAGTTGGGTCATCATCTCATGATGCAATCCTCGCTCCCACTGTCATAGAGAAACCGAAGTATCTCTCAGGTGGGTGAGGAACCCTACTAGATCGGCGGAAAGGCTGAGGTTCGTTGGAATCTACTGAATCCTTCGGTTCTACCAAATCATCAGCTGCAGTTTGTATAGCTGGAACGTTTCCAGTTCTACATAACCAACCTTGCCTCGAGCTTGTCCGGATTTTGCTTTTAGACATAGGCCGGACAACCCTAAATCTTAACTAGCTTAAGACATGGGCTCTTCCTATACCATATCTTATATGGAGTGGTAGGCTGTGATCTGATTCGAACCTAATTCAATAGGTATGCAGCTTCTCAAGTGCATAACTCCCTAAAGGAAATATGTAACTCAGTAGTACTCATCATAGAGCACACCTTATCATATAGGGTGTGATTGCTCCGCCCCGATATACCATCGTGCTATGGTGTATACGGAGGAGTAATGCTGAGAGAGAATCTCATTCTCCATTAGAATAGTCCAGGTATTCCATGCACAAGTATTCTCCTCCTCGATCATATCAAAGGACATAATACTTATACCCGTATTTTGGTTCTCTACTTCTAACTTATATTCTGTGAGTATCTCAAAAGGTTCGGACTTATGTTTCAACAGGAACATATGTCTGAATCTAAAGAGATCATCAGAGAACGTAATGAAGTATAAAGAACCAATCCTGGCATGTGTAGACAGGGGACCTTCCATACATCAACATGTATCAATCCCAAGAGTTCACTAACTCTTTCTCTGTTTCCAATAAACAGAGCTATGGTCATCTTATCTTTGTGACATGACTGGCGAGTTTCACAAGATGTAAATTCAAACTGATTTAAATATGCATCTAAATGTAACTCCAGCTAGTCGGGTCGCATTGATATGACCTAGTCTACAATGCCTCAAGAAGAATTCGTTCATTTCTGAACTCTTCCCCTTGTGTGTGTTCCGTATACTAAGAACTGTAGTTTGATTTAGAACATTAATGCTTTTAGATAACGTGCCTGAACCGATCAACTTTTGATATAGGAAATGTTCAAAACATTATCCAACAATACAAAATTATATCCTTTCTTTACTAATAAAAGGACTGATATGATTTTGTATATCAGGTTCGGTATCTAATAACATTCGTTCAGAATCAATGTATTGGTAATACAGGGTGACAGTGACCGACAGACTTGGCTGCAACTCTTGCCCCGTTTTCTGCCTCATGAAACTTATCACCCGTTCTCAGTTTTCTACCTTTCTGTAGCCCTATGTAACAGATTACATATCTGGGATCCTGATCTGGTATCACATACCCAGGACGTAGAGGATACTGAGAAACAGTTCTGTAATGAACACACCCGAAGATGATGCATCAGCATGCACTCTCTTCGTTTGGGCAGCACGGGAAATCTGGTATTCCCTAATTTCCTGCTCTTTCTTATAACAATTATAAGTTGGAGCGGGACCAACGTTCCCCAGCTCAGTAAAACAAGCGGGTTCAGTCAATATTCCGTATTATTATCTTGATTAAGGCGTGATATGGTCGCTACCTGGAGAGAGAGAGAAGAAAACACTTAGCGTGCGCTCTTGCAATAATAGATTGGTTATTATTTTATCTAATCAGGATGGCTCCCACTGGTTTTTATCAAATCTTCCTTCAAACCCTAAAAGGAAAGACTAGCCGGGATTAATTACACACTACAAGTTCGCCAATCTTTCAGCCAGGCCAGTGTCGGTACTTTGAGGGAGGTGCCCCGTGCTTTCGCACGGACCTAATTAATGTAAACCTCGTTTTCCCAGAGGCGTAACCCCGTTGACACCTTTCTAGACACCTACTTGATCGGCTAATTGTAATGTGTAAAACTCTCCCAGGAGTAACAATTACTCGCAGCGGGTATCGGGATCCAACTATCTCATAGAAGGTATGCAATCTCATTGCAAATTTCAACACTTGAAATTCCCGATAATATTTTGCCCCTAGCGTGCTTTGACCTTGACGCATGCCAAACAACCCATAGTCCGCTAGTCAAGTTCAACCCGTACATTTCTTGATTGAATTAGACCCACCCGCATGACCCTTGACGCATGCCAAACAACACCGTACGAATACCCTAATCCAATCACATCGTATGCTAGCAGATAAGCACTAGTTAGCTACCGTACACTACGCCTTGACGCATGCCAAACAACCGCAGCACGAATACTAACTAGTACTTATCTGAAATGACGGAGGGCTACGACAGGTTTTTCTGAAAACCTATTGCGTAATGAACTTGAAATCGTTGTAGGATCGAATGATTTTAAAATGGAGTGTTTCTGAGGCTTTTCTAGTTTTTGCTAAAAGAGTCACTCCCGGTGAAGGGATCGTCGGTCCTTTCCTCGTCGAATGAGGTGCGGGATATATCATATATATCATTGTGCAAAGAAAAAACTCTTAAAAGCAATCAAAATACAAACCGAGGGTGTAGCATGTAAGTCGATGTAGTACACCCCAGTACTTATGGGGAGGCGAAATTTTCAAAAACGATCAAGTTTAAAGAACGAACATCGACTAACCGCTTGAATCGAAGCTAAACAAATAATAACCGAACACATAGCTATACTAAACTATAGTGTTAAGGGATTATACCTAATGAAACTTGTCCTTCGTCTTTACGATCTCCTTGTTCTCCTCGGTCTTCTCTAGGTAGTAGACGATCCACCCGAGAGCGAAACTCCAAGCTAAACCTCTAAACTTGAGGCAACTAACCTTCTTGGATTGCTAATCAAAGAAGTTAGGATGAGATAGAGTGATGGTTATGGATTGTTTAGTCTAACTAATCCTTTGATCTCAACTCATGAGGTGTAAGGATTAGGGTTTGAAGATGAGAGCTTGAGGAGAGAGAATGTGAGATAAGATAATGAGAAGAGAGAGAGTGTATCATAATATATTATGAAGCATTTTCTAATAATGAGAAAAGAATAAAGAGTGATGATAAATCATGCTTCATAAAATATCTAGTGGTGATTCATTAGCATGAGTCATTAAGCAATAAATGTGCATTAATGAAATGAATGAATCACCACCATGACTCACTTTCTTATCCATAAGTAACCTCCTTAGTCACATCTTCTAGAAGCTTCTCGTACAATTACGAGAACGCCCCTCCAATCCGCAAAAATACGGAAAAACTTTAGACTGTAAAAATCCAATAACCGGATACCAGTAACTGGCTTAAACCAAAGCCGACTGGTAAAAACTGTCCGAAAGTCGTACGTGCGTAAACACACGTATGCGTCCGAACCCTTTGTCGCAAAACCATGCGACCTCTATATCGTTTCGCCTGGAGTAGGAAACTCTCTGTGTGGGACTCTAGAGACTCGACTACTACGCTGGCAGTGGGTTTAACCACAGACCGCAAGCGGCACTAGCTGTACGTAACGGTCCCCAGGTAGTTGTCGATAAGAAGGCCGATGAGAAAACCCATCCGAACTCCTACTGAGTCTGATGTGACAATCTCCATACAGTCCGGTCCGTTCGTCCAAGACTATCGCATATCGGGCCTAGGGGGCGGCAAGCGTCAGTCCCCTAATAGCGGTATAAGTCGTGTCGGAGGGAAGCCCATTACACCCTGAGAAACTACTGGAACCTACCAGCAAATCTCACTTGCCCTGGCCAGGGACTTTGCGTAATGGCTCTCTGACACAGCACGATATCTACTCCCAATACCGGGAGGGACGAATCCTGTCTAACCGCCACTGCCTCCAAGTGCTCGGGACTGCACCCAACTGCTACCTGTTTGGACGACTCCTTTGAGCCGTGGTAGGGTAGCAATCTAAGAACAGTGGGACACACTCGAGACGAAGTAGCAGTGTCAAGTCTGCGGACTACGCTGTACTCATGTCACCTGGGAACTGTTCACTGACGACTGGTATCAAACCAACCAACAGTTCCCTGTGAGTCCTGTCCGGTGTACCCGTAACCTAACGAGCACCTGTATACTATCTCCAGTACGACGTACTGACGGCTGTGGGACAGACCATCTCCCCAACTGGGATGAGAAGCGTACACACTAGTCTACTCCGGAGTATCGATGCTCTGTCTCGATAATCCAACGACCAGGGACCTGAATGAGGATGTGCTTGTAGACTACCCAGCCCCCACTAGTGTGACTGCCATCACAACGCTGGTAGACAAGCAAGATCCCAAGAGCTCTATCAATACGTACACTCACATATTAAGATAGAAAAACCAAGTAGCATACTACCATGTTTAGCAAGACTGTTATATACATGTGAATATCCCAAGCTTCCATTAAGTAATATACAAGCTAGTATGATACAGTAATGACTTTCTAAGGCATAAACACTAACAATCTCCCACTTGCACTAGGGCCATGTACTGGCATACCGTAGACCAATGATCTCGAGCAGCCTCTCGAACTGAATCTGAGGAAGGGCCTTTGTGAATGGATCAGCAATGTTCTCTTCTGAAGCAACTCTCCGAACCTCGATCTCCTGACGATCAATGATTTCCCTGATCAGGTGATACCGCCTCAAGATGTGTCTGGACTTCTGATGGGACCTTGGTTCCTTCGCTAAAGCTATAGCTCCGTTGTTGTCGCAATACAGAGGTATTGGATCAACTATGGTAGGAACCACCTGAAGTTCTGTTAGGAACTTCTTCATCCAGACTGCTTCTTTTGCGGTATCGCAATTAGCTATATACTCCGCTTCCATCGTCGAGTCAGCAACGGTGTCCTGCTTGGAGCTCCTCCAGCACACCGCCCCTCCATTGAGGGTAAAGACATAACCCGACATGGACTTGGAATCGTCCTTATCACTCTGGAAGCCGGAATCAGCAAAGGCCTCCAACCTGAGGTCTTTTCCGCCGTAAACCAAGAACATCTCCTTAGTCCTCCTCAGGTACTTGAGAATGTTCTTTACTGTTATCCAGTGTTTCTCCCCTGGGTCTGACTGATACCGGCTTACCACGCTCAGTGCGTAAGCTACATCTGGTCTGGTACACAACATCGCATACATTATAGAGCCTACTGCAGAAGCGTAGGGTATAATTGACATGCGTTCCCTTTCCAAATCAGTCTTGGGAGACATCTCTTTGGAGAGGGTGATTCCGTGACAAGTCGGTAGATTACCGCGCTTAGAATCTTCCATACTGAATCTTTTCAGTACAGTGTCGATATACCTGGACTGCGAAAGTCCCAACATCCTCTTGGATCTATCACGATAGATCCGGATCCCCAGAATGTAAGAGGCATCACCCAGGTCTTTCATGGAGAACCTGTGTGACAAGAATCCTTTGACAGATTGTAGCATAGGAATGTCATTTCCTATCAATAGAATGTCATCCACGTACAAGACGAGGAATACGACACTTCTGGCCACAACTTTACTATATATGCACGGTTCATCTGGATTTTTGATAAAGTCATATTCTTTGACTGTCTCATCAAAACAGATGTTCCAACTCTGCGATGCCTGCTTTATTCCGTAAATGGACTTAAGCAGCTTGCATACTTTCCCGCTGCTCCCACTCTGATTGAAACCCTCTGGCTGATCCATATAGACGCTCTCTTCTAAATTTCCATTCAGAAAAGCCGTCTTTACGTCCATCTGCCAGATTTCATAATCATGGAAGGCAGCAATAGCAAGAAGGACCCGAATGGATTTGAGCATAGCCACTGGAGAAAAAGTTTCGTCATAGTCCAAACCAGGTCTTTGACGAAAACCCTTTGCAACAAGTCTAGCCTTATAGGTTTCCACCTGTCCATCTACACCAATCTTTTTCTTGAAGATCCATTTGCATCCTATGGGTTTTACCCCATCTGGAGCAAAGTCCAAAGTCCATACTTTGTTGGTGTACATGGACTCCATTTCGGTTCGCATTGCATCTAGCCATCGTACCGAGTCGCCGCTCTGGATGGCCTGCTGGAAGTCAGTAGGTTCATCATCATCTATGATGCAATCCTCTCTATCCCCGTCTATGAGAAAACCGTAGTATCTCTCAGGCGGATGAGACGGCCTACTACTCCTGCGGAGGGGTGCGGGAATGTTCTGTTCTTCTTGAACCTCTGGTTCTACCAAACTTTCAGTAGCAGTTTGTGGTTCTGGAATTTCTTCCAGTTCTATTTCTCTCCCACTTGATTCCTTTTCTAAAAACTGATGTTCTAGAAAATGGGCATTACGAGAAACAAATACCTTTTGTTCCTCTGCGTAATAGAATAGATATCCCCTGGAGTGCTTTGGATATCCCACAAACAGACACTTTACTGATCGTGCCTCGAGCTTGTCCACATGCTGCTTTTTAACAAAAGCTGGACATCCCCAAATCTTTATATACTGTAGATGGGGTTTCTTCCCGCTCCACATCTGATATGGAGTGGTAGGCACAGTCTTGGTAGGTACCATGTTCAAAAGATATGCCGCTGATTCTAGCGCATGTCCCCAGAAAGATCGCGGTAACTCAGCATTACTCATCATGGATCGTACCATATCCAATAGGGTTCGATTCCGTCTCTCCGATACACCATTATGCTGTGGAGTGTATGGAGGAGTAAGCTGAGAGAGAATTCCTTTCTCTTTTAGGTAACCTAGGAACTCGGCACTCAAGTATTCTCCACCTCGATCAGATCTAAGTGTCTTTATACTTTTGCCGGTTTGGTTTTCTACTTCATTCTTATACTCTTGGAATTTCTCAAAAGCCTCGGATTTATGTTTCATCAGATAAATGAATCCGTATATTGAGTAATCATCCGTGAAAGTAATGAAATAGGAAAAACCACCTCTCGCATGTGTAGACATTAGACCGCATACATCACTGTGTATGAGTCCTAAGAGCTCGCTCGCTCTTACTCCTTGTCCAGTGAATGGAGTCTTTGTCATCTTTCCTTTGAGACAGGATTGACAAGTGCCATAAGATTGATATTCGAACGAGTCCAAATATCCTTCTCTATGCAACTTAGTCAACCTTCTCTCATTGATGTGACCCAGTCTACAATGCCATAAGAAAGCTTTATTCAAATCTGGAGACTTTCTTTTTAGTGTGTTCTGGACATTGAAAATTTGGAGTTGGTTTAAAACATATATGCCGTTATTTAGAGTACCGGACCCAATCAAACCATGATTAAGGTGGATGTTGACAACATCTCTTACAAACGTGAAATCATAACCTTTATTTGATAACAAGGAAACTGATATGATATTACACGTTAAGCTGGGTACAAAATAACAGTTATGTAAAACCAAAATGTGTCCACTCGTCAATCCTAGGTGATAATCCCCGACGGACGCAGCTCCCACGCTAGCTCCGTTAGCAACCCTGAGGATCATATCACCTTCCTTCAGCATTCTACGGTTTCTCAGTGCCTGCAATGAATTGCAAATATGAGATCCTGATCCGGTATCCAATACCCAGGAAGTAGAGTTGATCGACAGACAATTCTCAATTACAAACACACCTGAAGTCGAAGCCACAGCTTGCTTCGGTTCCTGGTTCTTGGCGTTCCACGCCTTGCAATCCTTCTTCCAGTGCCCTTTCCTGTGACAATGGAAGCACTCATCCTGGCCAACTATCGGTACTGCTTTCTTTTTCTTTCCCTTCCCTCCCACCTTACTAACACCTCCTCTAGGTCTGGGTGCGGCCTTCTTCTTCCTTCCTTTGGCCCTAGCCTTGGACCCGGAAGAAGATGAACCGCCAACAAACATAGCGGGTGTTTCCCTTGCCTTCTGCAAGGTGCCCTCCGCACTCCTTAACATGTTCAGGAGTTCCGCAAGTTCAACTTCTTTTCCTTGAAGATTGAAGTTGAGGATAAACTGGGCGTAGGTGGGAGGAAGGGACTGGAGAACAAGGTCTGTATAGAGCTCAATATCCAAAGTCGTCCCAAGGTCTGCGAGCTCTTCTATGTAGCCAATCATCTGTAGGACATGTTCACCTACCGATGACCCGACAGCCAACCTCGCTCGAAACAATTTCTTAGAGGTCTCGTATCTTGCTATACGAGATTGCTCTCCATAAAGTTCCTTTGTATGGAGAAATATGCCATCTAAGGACATATCCTCGTGCCTCCTCTGATGTTCATTGTTCATCGAGGCAAGCACGATGCACTTGGCTCTCGCGCAATCTAATTCCCAGGTTTTGTGGATTTCCTTATCCGCATTGCTGGATTTGGGACCAGGGACAGCAGGTGCCGTAGCGGTGAGGACGTACCCCAGTTTGTCATAGGTCAAAGCCATTTTGACATTCCGCAGCCAATCTTTATAGTTTGGCCCCGTCAGTATATTTTTCTCTAAAAGTAACTTAAGTCCAGTCATTTTCAGGGTCGCTGCAATTAGGAGAGAGAGAAGAAAACTCTTTAGCATGATGCTCTTGCAAGTTTAGAGTGGTTTTTAGTTTATCTAAACTGGATGGCTCCCACTGTTTCTCGAATCCTTCCTCAAACCATAAAAGAAGAATTAGCCAAGACTATTCTCACCGTACAATACTTGCTTAACCGTTCAGCCAGGCCGGTGTCGATACTTCGAGGGAGGTTTTCCAACGCTTTCGCGAAGTTCCTTAATTAAATAACCTCTTTTCTCTGGGGGCGTAACCCCGCTGACACTTTTCTGGACACCTACTAGGTTTATAGCATTGATCGTTAAGTGACGAATATCCTGATAAGTATCATATACTCACAGTAGGATCGGGATCCAAATATCATCGTATGATAATGTTGAAGGAATCCTACCAACATTCATCAAACTCCAAATGGTATGCATCTCTTTGCAAATTTCAGTTTCTTTAGAAATTCCCGATATAAGTTTTTGCCCCATGCTCTTATGACCTTGGCGTTAGGTCAAAATGCCAAGTTCTACCCATCATTATCTTGTCAATTTGAACCCATCCGTATATATCCTTGACGTTCGGCCAAAATGATAATACGACTGTCCCAAACTAACTCATCTATCTATGCAACAAATGAATATCCAGCAGCTACCAAACACTATGCCTTGGCGTTAGGTCAAAATACATAGCTTGAATACTACTGAATACCCATATGAAATGACGGAGGGCTACGAATGGTTTTGGCGAAACCGTGAACGTAGTGAACTTGATATAACCGAAGGAACCTGATAGCTTTTAAAAGGAGTGGTTAAATCTCCGCATTTAAAAATATCTGTTTTAAAAATAACCGAGTGGTTTCTTTTAAATTGTTCCAACGATTTAAACTTTGGTTTGTTTTACTTTGCATTATAGATAATGCGTCCCATCATTAACCTATCATTGCAGAAAACAACGAAAATACAACGTCCTCTTATGCCATCCGCATTCGCCACGGGGTCCCGTCATCACCCGTTAGGTTACTTAACTAACGACAGAGCGGGGGCTGGGCTAGCGCGGGTGTAAAACATAAGTGGCGTCTAAATAGCTATCATAAATATAGATATTTTACATTCGTCTGACGCAATGATATTCATTCCAGAACACAGATAAACAATATTGGATTTGCAAGCAATCTGTATTTCTTTTGAGCCTGCAAGAAAAGACAGATTACACAGTTGTGATGAATAGCCGTTACCCCACCCTCGACCCCTACGGGTACGGCAAACTACCCACCCGGCAGTTTGTGTACCCCACCTTGGGTCAGTCCTAGGAGCAAAAACAGTAAAATGAAATAATACAACGGTGGCTACGACCGCAACCTGGAAGTGCCCCGCAAAAATAATATTACAACAAATTACATTTACAACAAATGAATTAAACAATAACCCATTGCTAACCCCGGCTATACACCACAACAGTCCAATACAGTTTATATGCACAAACAGATATAACCATTTCAGAAATGTGCAACCCCCTGCCAACCGACATACTAGCAGTTGGGGGAGGTTTACGAACACATTAAACAATCACAGATATAATCCAATATGCAAATACTGTACAATTTCGATCGATTAAACAACATCAATATTGCTCCAAAATCTGCTCTGTTAAACAGTAACCTGAGTAAATATTAAATATTCCAGAAAACCCCAAATATCACAGGGGACCCACACAAGAAAGATGAGTCCATGACTCGGCAACTCGGCCGCGGAAGCGCGGCGGATCGGTGGGATCCGCCGCCCTTCCACGGCGCTTTAGCCGAGTCATGGGCTCGAATTTCTTGGGTGTTCTCCTGGACTCCTTTCTAGCTTTCTTAGCACACTTGAAAAATTTTTGGACTTCATTTTAAGTTCGACAGAAACTGAACAGAATTAGGGTTTTCCGGCTTCGTTTTTCCGTTCGAAATTCGTACAAATTTGCAATTAAGTTATTTATTGTTTAGCGAGGCTCTGATACCACTGTAAGTCGATGTAGTACACCCCAGTACTTATGGGGAGGCAGAATTTTCAAAAACGATCAAGTTTAAAGAACGAACATCGACTAACCGCTTGAATCGAAGCTAAACAAATAATAACCGAACACATAGCTATACTAAACTATAGTGTTAAGGGATTATACCTAATGAAACTTGTCCTTCGTCTTTACGATCTCCTTGTTCTCCTCGGCCTTCTCTAGGTAGTAGACGATCCACCCGAGAGCGAAACTCCAAGCTAAACCTCTAAACTTGAGGTAACTAACCTTCTTGGATTGCTAATCAAAGAAGTTAGGATGAGATAGAGTGATGGTTATGGATTGTTTAGTCTAACTAATCCTTTGATCTCAACTCATGAGGTGTAAGGATTAGGGTTTGAAGATGAGAGCTTGAGGAGAGAGAATGTGAGATAAGATAATGAGAAGAGAGAGAGTGTATCATAATATATTATGAAGCATTTTCTAATAATGAGAAAAGAATAAAGAGAGATGATAAATCATGCTTCATAAAATATCTAGTGGTGATTCATTAGCATGAGTCATTAAGCAATAAATGTGCATTAATGAAATGAATGAATCACCACCATGACTCACTTTCTTATCCATAAGTAACCTCCTTAGTCACATCTTCTAGAAGCTTCTCGTACAATTACGAGAACGCCCCTCCAATCCGCAAAAATACGGAAAAACTTTAGACTGTAAAAATCCAATAACCGGATACCAGTAACTGGCTTAAACCAAAGCCGACTGGTAAAAACTGTCCGAAAGTCGTACGTGCGTAAACGCACGTATGCGTCCGAACCCTTTGTCGCAAAACCATGCGACCTCTATATCGTTTCGCCTGGAGTAGGAAACTCTGTGTGGGACTCTAGAGACTCGACTACTACGCTGGCAGTGGGTTTAACCACAGACCGCAAGCGGCACTAGCTGTACGTAACGGTCCCCAGGTAGTTGTCGATAAGAAGGCCGATGAGAAAACCCATCCGAACTCCTACTGAGTCTGATGTGACAATCTCCATACAGTCCGGTCCGTTCGTCCAAGACTATCGCATATCGGGCCTAGGGGGCGGCAAGCGTCAGTCCCCTAATAGCGGTATAAGTCGTGTCGGAGGGAAGCCCATTACACCCTGAGAAACTACTGGAACCTACCAGCAAATCTCACTTGCCCTGGCCAGGGACTTTGCGTAATGGCTCTCTGACACAGCACGATATCTACTCCCAATACCGGGAGGGACGAATCCTGTCTAACCGCCACTGCCTCCAAGTGCTCGGGACTGTACCCAACTGCTACCTGTTTGCACGACTCCTTTGAGCCGTGGTAGGGTAGCAATCTAAGAACAGTGGGACACACTCGAGACGAAGTAGCAGTGTCAAGTCTGCGGACTACGCTGTACTCATGTCACCTGGGAACTGTTCACTGACGACTGGTATCAAACCAACCAACAGTTCCCTGTGAGTCCTGTCCGGTGTACCCGTAACCTAACGAGCACCTGTATACTATCTCCAGTACGACGTACTGACAGCTGTGGGACAGACCATCTCCCCAACTGGGATGAGAAGCGTACACACTAGTCTACTCCGGAGTATCGATGCTCTGTCTCGATAATCCAACGACCAGGGACCTGAATGAGGATGTGCTTGTAGACTACCCAGCCCCCACTAGTGTGACTGCCATCACAACGCTGGTAGACCAGCAAGATCCCGAGAGCTCTATCAATACGTACACTCACATATTAAGATAGAAAAACCAAGTAGCATACTACCATGTTTAGCAAGACTGTTATATACATGTGAATATCCCAAGCTTCCATTAAGTAATATACAAGCTAGTATGATACAGTAATGGCCTTCTAGGGCATAAACACTAACATAGCATCTGCCAGTTATTGCTAAAGGAGTCACTCCCGGTGAAGAGATCTCGGTCCTTTCCTTATCGAATAAGGTGCAGGATATATCATATATACCGTTGTGCATAGCAAGAACTGTAGCTACCTGTTTTATTTTGAAATTCGATTCTACAACATCTTAGGTTTCTTTTTATTTCATTAATCACATTAATGAAGTCCCATCATTTAATGTACCTAAACATCACAGATAAATACGATGTACACTTATGCCATCCGCATTCGCCTCGATGTCCCCTCGTGCACCGTTAGGTTATGTAACTAACGACAGAGCGGGGCAGGGCTAGCGCAGGTGTAAAACATAAGTAACGTCTATATAATATATCATATATACTATATACTGTATCTATCACAGAACATCACATGATCACATCACAGATATCGCAGCAGAAGAATCATATGAAATATTGGATATACTAGGACGTCCGTGTTTTCAATACGAGCCAGTATAAAACACGGATTCCACGGTCGCGATGAATAGCCAAACCCACACCCCTAGACCCCTACGAGAGCGGCAAGCAACCCTACCAATTCTAGAGTTAGGAGACCTGGGCTCGACTTCTCGAGTTGGTCTCCCACTGGACTCCAGAACCCGATTACTTGTGCTCCCCTCCTTGGGTCTATCCTAGTGTGGAAAAGTAAATAATATACAAAGGGTGACAACTTCCGCAACCTGGAAGTGCCCCAATAAAAGAATATTACATACAAGTTTTTACATGAATGAAAATGAAAAACACCCATCTCACATAAAATACCCCGGCTATTCATACACGACGATCCAATATAACATATCCAGCAACACATAACATCACATGTCATCAACGTAAGTAAATATGCGCATCCCAATTGTCGTTGACATATAGCAACGAAACCGGCGATATCACATGTTACACTTACGGTCACAGAAAAGAAAGTGTAAAACTACAACAGTTGGAATCCGCAAACTCTTTAGACATCGCATGCCTAGCCAAATGAATTCCTTAGACATCGCATGCCTAACAATTATAAACCCCGCATTTTAGTCTCATTATCGAAAACACTTTTCAATATCAAGTCGGGTAATTCAACAAGATTCCCGACATCCTGATCGAATGCTCGTCGCAAACTTCAGTAGACGGCAGCACCCCCGATACCGGCGACGAAGTGCACCAAGGCGGAACATCGCTGCCACGAGCACCCGAACGGATGCTTTCGGCGACGGGGTTCTCCTACAGTCACTTGGTCGTGTAAGTCGATGTAGTACACCCCAGTACTTATGGGGAGGCGGAATTTTCAAAAACAATCAAGTTTAAACAACGAACATCGACTAACCGCTTGAATCGAAGCTAAACTATAAATAACCGTATTCTAAGAGTTTCAATTCACTTGTGATTAGGGATTATACCTAATGAAACCGGTCCTTCTTCTTTGTGTCCTCCTTTGTTCTCCTCGACCTTCTCTAGGTAGTAGACGATCCACCCGAGAGCAAAACACCAAGCTAAACCTCTAACTTGAGGTAACTAATCAACTTTGATTGCTAATCAAAGATGAAAGGATGATATAGAGTGAAGGTAATGGATGCTTAAGTCTAACTAAACCTTTGATCTCAACACATGAGGATTAAGGATTAGTATCTTGAAGATGAGAGCTTGAGGAGAGAGAATATAAGATAAGATAATGAGAGAAGAGAGAGAGTGTATCATAATATTATGAAGCATTCTTCTTTTTCAAAAATGAATAAAAGAAATGAATAAGCATGCTTCATAAAATATCTAGTGGTGATTCATTAGCATGAGTCATTAAGCAATAAATGTGCATTAATGAAATGAATGAATCACCACCATGACTCACTTTCTTATCCAAAAGAAACCTCCTTAGTCACATCTTCTAGAAGCTTCTCGTATAATTACGAGAACGCCCCTCCAATCCGCAAAAAATACGGAAAAACTTTAGACTGTAAAAATCCAATAACCGGATAGCAGTAACTGGCTTAAACCAAAGCCGACTGGTAAAAACTGTCCGAAAGTCGTACGCGCGTAAACGCACGTATGCGTCCGAACCCTTTGTCGCAAAACCATGCAACCTCTATATCGTTTCGCCTGGAGTAGGAAACTCTCTGTGTGGGACTCTAGAGACTCGACTACTACGCTGGCAGTGGGTTTAACCACAGACCGCAAGCGGCACTAGCTGTACGTAACGGTCCCCAGGTAGTTGTCGATAAGAAGGCCGATGAGTAAACCCATCCGAACTCCTACTGAGTCTGATGTGACAATCTCCATACAGTCCGGTCCGTTCGTCCAAGACTATCGCATATCGGGCCTAGGGGGGCGGCAAGCGTCAGTCCCCTAATAGCGGTATAAGTCGTGTCGGAGTGAAGCCCATTACACCCTGAGAAACTACTGGAACCTACCAGCAAATCTCGCTTGCCCTGGCCAGGGACTTTGCGTAATGGCTCTCTGACACAGCACGATATCTACTCCCAATACCGGGAGGGACGAATCCTGTCTAACCGCCACTGCCTCCAAGTGCTCGGGACTGCACCCAACTGCCACCTGTTTGCACGACTCCTTTGAGCCGTGGTAGGGTAGCAATCTAAGAACAGTGGGACACACTCGAGGCGAAGTAGCAGTGTCAAGTCTGCGGACTACGTTGTACTCATGTCACCTGGGAACTGTTCACTGACGACTGGTATCAAACCAACCAACAGTTCCCTGTGAGTCCTGTCCGATGTACCCGTAACCTAACGAGCACCTGTATACTATCTCCAGTACGACGTACTGACGGCTGTGGGACAGACCATCTCCCCAACTGGGATGAGAAGCGTACACACCAGTCTACTCCGGAGTATCGATGCTCTGTCTCGATAATCCAACGACCGGGGACCTGAATAAGGATGTGCTTGTAGACTACCCAGCCCCCACTAGTGTGACTGCCATCACAACGCTGGTAGACAAGCAAGATCCTAAGAGGTCTATCAATACGTACACTCACATATTAAGATAGAAAAACCAAGTAGCATACTACCATGTTTAGCAAGACTGTTATATACATGTGAATATCCCAAGCTTCCATTAAGTAATATACAAGCTAGTATGATACAGTAATGGCCTTCTAGGGCATAAACACTAACAATCTCCCACTTGCACTAGGGCCATGTACTGGCATATCGCAGACCAATGATCTCGAGCAGCCTCTCAAACTGAATCTGAGGAAGGGCCTTCGTGAATGGATCAGCAATGTTCTCTTCTGAAGCAACTCTCCGAACCTCGATCTCCTGACGATCAATGATCTCCCTGATCAGGTGATACCGCCTCAAGATGTGTCTGGACTTCTGATGGGACCTTGGTTCCTTCGCTAAAGCTATAGCTCCGTTGTTGTCGCAATACAGAGGTATTGGATCAACTATGGTAGGAACCACCTGAAGTTCTGTTAGGAACTTCTTCATCCAGACTGCTTCTTTTGCGGCATCGCAAGCAGCTATATACTCCGCTTCCATCATCGAGTCATCAACGGTGTCCTGCTTGGAGCTCTTCCAGCACACCGCCCCTCCATTGAGGGTAAAGACATAACCCGACATGGACTTGGAATCGTCCTTATCACTCTGGAAGCCGGAATCAGCAAAGGCCTCCAACCTGAGGTCTTTTCCGCCGTAAACCAAGAACATCTCCTTAGTCCTCCTCAGGTACTTGAGAATGTTCTTTACTGCTATCCAGTGTTTCTCCCCTGGGTCTGACTGATACCGGCTTACCACGCTCAGTGCGTAAGCTACATCTGGTCTGGTACATAACATCGCATACATTATAGAGCCTACCGCAGAAGCGTAGGGTATAATAGACATGCGTTCCCTTTCCAAATCAGTCTTGGGAGACATCTCTTTGGAGAGGGTGATTCCGTGACAAGCCGGTAGATTACCGCGCTTAGAATCTTCCATACTGAATCTTTTCAGTACAGTGTCGATATACCTGGACTGCGAAAGTCCCAACATCCTCTTGGATCTATCACGATAGATCCGGATCCCCAGAATGTAAGAGGCATCACCCAGGTCTTTCATGGAGAACCTGTGTGACAAGAATCCTTTGACAGATTGTAGCATAGGAATGTCATTTCCTATCAATAGAATGTCATCCACATACAAGACGAGGAATACGACACTTCTGGCCACAACTTTACTATATATGCACGGTTCATCTGGATTTTTGATAAAGTCATATTCTTTGACTGTCTCATCAAAACAGATGTTCCAACTCCGCGATGCCTGCTTTAGTCCATAAATAGACTTAAGCAGCTTGCATACTTTCCCGCTGCTCCCACTCTGATTGAAACCCTCTGGCTGATCCATATAGACGCTCTCTTCTAAATTTCCATTTAGAAAAGCCGTCTTTACGTCCATCTGCCAGATTTCATAATCATGGAAGGCAGCAATAGCAAGAAGGACCCGAATGGATTTGAGCATAGCCACTGGAGAAAAAGTTTCGTCATAGTCCAAACCAGGTCTTTGACGAAAACCCTTTGCAACAAGTCTAGCCTTATAGGTTTCCACCTGTCCATCTACACCAATCTTTTTCTTGAAGATCCATTTGCATCCTATGGGTTTTACCCCTTCTGGAGCAAAGTCCAAAGTCCATACTTTGTTGGTGTACATGGACTCCATTTCGGTCCGCATTGCATCTAGCCATCGTACCGAGTCGCCGCTCTGGATGGCCTGCTGGAAGTCAGTAGGTTCATCATCATCTATGATGCAATCCTCTCTATCCCCGTCTATGAGAAAACCGTAGTATCTCTCAGGCGGATGAGACGGCCTACTACTCCTGCGGAGGGGTGCGGGAATGTTCTGTTCTTCTTGAACCTCTGGTTCTACCAAACTTTCAGTAGCAGCTTGTGGTTCTGGAATTTCTTCCAGTTCTATTTCGCTCCCATTTGTATCCTTTTCTAAAACTTGTTGTTCTAGAAAATGGGCATTACGAGAAACAAAAACCTTTTGTTCCTCTGCGTAATAGAAGCAATATCCCTTGGAGTTCTTTGGATATCCTACAAGCATACATTTTTCTGATCGTGCCTCGAGCTTGTCCACAAACTGCTTTTTGATAAAAGCTGGACATCCCCAAATCCTTATATACTGAAGATAGGGTTTCTTCCCACTCCACATCTGATATGGTGTGGTAGGCACAGTTTTGGTAGGAACTCTGTTCAAAATATATGCCGCTGATTCTAGCGCATATCCCCAGAAAGATCGCGGTAACTCAGCATTACTCATCATGGATCGTACCATATCTAATAGGGTTCGATTCCGTCTCTCCGATACACCGTTGTGCTGTGGAGTGTATGGAGGAGTAAGCTGAGAGAGAATTCCTTTCTCTTTTAGGTAACCTAGGAACTCGGCACTTAAGTATTCTCCACCTCGATCAGATCTCAGTGTCTTAATACTTTTGCCTGTTTGGTTTTCCGCTTCACTCTTGAATTCCAGGAATTTCTCAAAGGCCTCTGATTTATGCTTCATTAAGAAAACATATCCATACCTAGAGAAATCATCTGTAAAAGTAATGAAGTAGGAATAACCACCTCTCGCATGTGTAGACATTGGACCACATACATCACTGTGTATGAGTCCTAAGAGCTCGCTCGCTCTTACTCCTTGTCCAGTAAATGGAGTCTTTGTCATCTTTCCTTTGAGACAAGATTGACAAGTGTCATAAGTTTGATATTCGAACGTGTCCAAATATCCTTCTCTATGCAACTTAGTCAACCTTCTCTCATTGATGTGACCCAGTCTACAATGCCATAAGAAAGCTTTATTCAAATCTGGAGACTTTCTTTTTAGTGTGTTCTGGACGTTGAAAATTTGGAGTTGGTTTAAAACATATATGCCGTTATTTAGAGTACCGGACCCAATCAAACCATGATTAAGGTGGATGTTGACAACATCTCTTACAAACGTGAAATCATAACCTTTATTTGATAACAAGAAAACTGATATGATATTACACGTTAAGCTGGGTACAAAATAACAGTTATGTAAAACCAAAATGTGTCCACTCGTCAATCCTAGGTGATAATCCCCGACGGACGCAGCTCCCACGCTAGCTCCGTTAGCAACCCTGAGGATCATATCACCTTCCTTCAGCACTCTACGGTTTCTCAGTGCCTGCAATGAATTGCAAATATGAGATCCTGATCCGGTATCCAATACCCAGGAAGTAGAGTTGATCGACAGACAATTCTCAATTACAAACACACCTGAAGTCGAAGCCACAGCTTGCTTCGGTTCCTGGTTCTTGGCGTTCCACGCCTTGCAATCCTTCTTCCAGTGCCCTTTCCTGTGACAATGGAAGCACTCATCCTGACCAACTATCGGTACTGCTTTCTTTTTCTTTCCCTTCCCTCCCACCTTACTAACACCTCCTCTAGGTCTGGGTGCGGCCTTCTTCTTCCTTCCTTTGGCCCTAGCCTTGGACCCGGAAGAAGATGAACCGCCAACAAACATAGCGGGTGTTTCCCTTGCCTTCTGCAAGGTGCCCTCCGCACTCCTTAACATGTTCAGGAGTTCCGCAAGTTCAACTTCTTTTCCTTGAAGATTGAAGTTGAGGTAAACTGGGCGTAGGTGGGAGGAAGGGACTGGAGAACAAGGTCTGTATAGAGCTCATTATCCAAAGTCGTCCCAAGGTCTGCGAGCTCTTCTATATAGCCAATCATCTGTAGGACATGTTCACCTACGGATGATCCGACAGCCAACCTCGCTCGAAACAATTTCTTAGAGGTCTCGTATCTTGCTATACGAGATTGCTCTCCATAAAGTTCCTTTGTATGGAGAAATATGCCATCAAGGGACATATCCTCGTGCCTCCTCTGATGTTCATTGTTCATCGAGGCAAGCACGATGCACTTGGCTCTCGCGCAATCTAAATCCCAGGTTTTGCGGATTTCCTTATCCGCATTACTGGATTTGGGACCAGGGACAGCAGGTGCCGTAGCGGTGAGGACGTACCCCAGTTTGTCATAGGTCAAAGCCATCTTGACATTCCGCAGCCAATCTTTATAGTTTGGCCCCGTCAGTATATTTTTCTCTAAAAGTAACTTAAGTCCAGTCATTTTCAGGGTCGCTGCAATTAGGAGAGAGAGAAGAAAACTCTTTAGCATGATGCTCTTGCAAGTTTAGAGTGGTTTTTAGTTTATCTAAACTGGATGGCTCCCACTGTTTCTCGAATCCTTCCTCAAACCATAAAAGAAGAATTAGCCAAGACTATTCTCACCGTACAATACTTGCTTAACCGTTCAGCCAGGCCGGTGTCGATACTTCGAGGGAGGTTTTCCAACGCTTTCGCGAAGTTCCTTAATTAAATAACCTCTTTTCTCTGGGGGCGTAACCCCGCTGACACTTTTCTGGACACCTACTAGGTTTATAGCATTGATCGTTAAGTGACGAATATCCTGATAAGTAGCATATACTCACAGTAGGATCGGGATCCAAATATCATCGTCTGATAATGTTGTAGGAATGCTACCAACATTCATCAAACTCAAAATGGTATGCACTTGGTTCTTTGCAAATTTCAGTTTCTTTAGAAATTCCCGATATAAGTTTTTACCCCATGCTCTTATGACCTTGGCGTTGGTCAAAATGTCATAAGTCACATGTCAAGTTCTACCCATCATTATCTTGTTAATTTGAACCCATCCGTATATATCCCTGACGTTGGCCAAATGATAATACGACTGTCCCAAACCAACTCATCTATCTATGCAACAAATGAATACCCAGCAGCTACCAAACACTATGCCATGACGTTGGCCAAAAGTGCATAGCTTGAATACTACTGAATACCCAAATGAAATGACGGAGGGCTACGATTGGTTTTGGCGAAACCGTGAACGTAGTGAACTTGATATAACCGAAGGAACCTGATAGCTTTTAAAAGGAGTGGTTAAATCTCCGCATTTAAAAAATATCTGTTTTAAAATAACCGAGTGGTTTCTTTTAAATTGTTCCAACGATTTAAACTTTGGTTTGTTTTACTTTGCATTATAGATAATGCGTCCCATCATTAACCTATCATTGCAGAAAACAACGAAAATACAACGTCCTCTTATGCCATCCGCATTCGCCACGGGGTCCCGTCATCACCCGTTAGGTTACTTAACTAACGACAGAGCGGGGGCTGGGCTAGCGCGGGTGTAAAACATAAGTGGCGTCTAAATAGCTATCATAAATATAGATATTTTACATTCGTCTGACGCAATGATATTCATTCCAGAACACAGATAAACAATATTGGATTTGCAAGCAATCTGTATTTCTTTTGAGCCTGCAAGAAAAGACAGATTACACAGTTGTGATGAATAGCCGTTACCCCACCCTCGACCCCTACGGGTACGGCAAACTACCCACCCGGCAGTCTGTGTACCCCACCTTGGGTCAGTCCTAGGAGCAAAAACAGTAAAATGAAATAATACAACGGTGGCTACAACCGCAACCTGGAAGTGCCCCGTGAAAATAATATTACAACAAATTACATTTACAACAAATGAATTAATCAATAACCCATTGCGAACCCCGGCTATACACCACAACAGTCCAATACAGTTTATATGCACAAACAGATATAACCATTTCAGAAATGTGCAACCCCCTGCCAACCGACATACTAGCAGTTAGGGGAGGTTTACGAACACATTATACAATCACAGATATAATCCAATATGCAAATACTGTACAATTCGATCGAATAAACAACATCAATATTGCTCCAAAATCTGCTCTGTTAAACAGTAACCTGAGCAATAATTAAATATTCCAGAAAACCCCAAATATCACAGGGGACCCACACAAGAAAGATGAGTCAATGACTCGGCCAAAGCGCCGCGGAAGGGCGGCGGATCCCACCGATCCGCCGCGCTTCCGCGGCCGAGTTGCCGATTCATGGGCTCGAATTTCTTGGGTGTTCTCCTGTGGTCATGTCAAGCTCTCTGAACACACCAGAAAAATTTTAGGACTTCATTTTAACTTCGACAGAAACTTGACAGAATTAGGGTTTTTCGGCTTCGTTTTTCCGTTCGAAATTCGTACAAATTTGCAATTAAGTTATTTAGTGTTTAGCGAGGCTCTGATACCACTGTAAGTCGATGTAGTACACCCCAGTACTTATGGGGAGGCGGAAATTTCAAAAACAATCAAGTTTAAACAACGAACATCGACTAACCGCTTGAATCGAAGCTAAACTATAAATAACCGTATTCTAAGAGTTTCAATTGTAGGGTTGCTAGGCACGCGCACAAAGGTCTACGAGGCATCAACCATGCCCGAATAAAAATTTAGCCGTGCCGAACAACCCGAATACGGAACTTTAAACTAGAGATTAGGCGATAACTAGCATGCTAAACAATTTAACACTAAGTGAAAGGGATTACAACCTTTGTAGATCCGGTCCTTCACTTCATATGCTCCGTGTTGTGGTCCCTTCGCTGCGATCATCGGGTTCCGGGCTCTCGAGAGGTTCCACGAAGAAAATGACGCAACCTTTGCTTCCGATCTTCGATACTACGATGATCTACCTCGAAGTTTCTTTAACACAAGCTAACACTCATGAAATGATGTGAACACCCTCATCTAAATGGCAAGGGAAGATGAGGATGATGAAGTAGGAATTTTGCTCTATTTATTTATATTTTTCTCACTATTATTCATCACAAAATCAAAGCAAGAAACATTTTCAAGCTTAGAAGAAGAAGGAAGAAGATGATGAATAATGAATTATTCTTTTGTGATGAATAGGAAAAGAGATGATAATGATCAATAAAGCAACCATGGTTTCTAAACCATTGTAGAGAATAAACTAAGGGTTAGGGTTTGGGTTGAGTTAAAGATGAGTCATGAGTAAATATCTTTCACAAAACAAAAATGAAAAGCTTCTAGAATCAACTAGAAGACTTAACCCTAATCCAAACCCTAATCATGTTTAAACTCCACAAAACATGTTGCATTAATTATCATATCATGTTACAATATTATATATCACATATATAATATTTATCGTAACAAAAGAAAATAATACAATTAACATATATCGCATATATATCAATGTATTATCCGAGTGAGAAAAAGAATCTTTTAGTGAGCAAATATTAGATAATGCAATTTAATATATCATATATATTATTATACATTAAATTATCGAATCAACACTTGATCCGACAATCCGGCTATATCGCATATAACCGGCTAATATTTATCCGTACCGATTCACCGAATCAACACTTGATCCGACGACCCGGCTGATATCAAATATCGCGAGAATAGAATACGGTATCACATATCGCATTATCCTCGGTCCCGCACATATCACATATGTGCTCCTACTGCGTTTTGCCTGAGTCAAGAAACCTCTGTGTAGGACTCTAAAGAATCGTCAATACGCCGGTAGTAGGTGATGATCATATCAAACACCCACAAGCTGCAAGCGGTCAGCTAAACGTAACAGCTACCCAGGTATTGAGCGCTCAGAAGATCAACAAGCAAGCCTGTACATTCTCCTGTGGATCCAAACAGTAACACTCCCGTACAGTCCGGTCTCGTCGTCTGATATGTCGCATATCTCGCCTAGGGGTGGTAAACGTCAGACCCCAGTAGCTCGATAAGTCGTGTCGATATGAGGTCTATAACAGTTCGAGAAACTACTGATAACACTTACCAGTAAATCTCAGCAACCCTGGCCAGGGATTTCCGGTTATAGTCAATCGAACACAGCACAACATCAACTCCCTATACCGGGAGAGACGAATCCCCTCCTATCGCTCATTGCCTCCATATGATTCGGGACTGTACCCAAAAGCCACCTTTTTGCACGCCCTCTTGGACGTGGTATGATGGAAATCAAAGCACAGTGGGAACCACACAAGACTCTATGACGATCTCGGGTCAACAGACTACTCTGTACCAGTGTCACCGGAGAACTGCCATCTGACGTATGGTATAATACCATCTGGGAGTTCTCGGCGAGTCCGTCCAGTGTACCCAGTCTCCACTGAGCACCCGTACACCATCCTTGATGTCAAACACCGATGGATATGGGATCATCCATCGCCCATCATATGGGTCAAGATGCATATACGCTAGTCTACTCTGGTGCATCGATGCCCTGTCTCGATACACCCTCGACTAGGAACAGTTATAGGATGTACTCGTCGACTACCGTGGCCCCACTAGTATGATCTCATCATAGTCCCAGTAGTCGAGTACATATCCTAAGGGCTTTATCAACATGTAATATAGAGACAATCAGAGTACATGTTAAGATAAAGTACAACCAGATAGCATACTATCATGTCGAGCAAGAAAGTCCTCCCTATATATGTCCTAGCATCCACTACAATATACATCGCATGTACAGTAATGGCCTCTAGGGCATACATATAACTAACAATCTCCCACTTGCACTAGGGCCATCTGTTATGGTATCGCATACCCAACAATTAGCTGTGGTTGAAGTATCTCATACTCAACCATCCCATAATAGTCTCTACTGGGAAAAAGGCCTTCGTGAGTGAATCCGCGCTGCGTCCTCTGTGTCTACTCTCCTAACCTCGATCTCCCTGGAGATCAACCATCTCCATGATCAGGTGATACTGCCTAAGAATTATATCTGGATTTCTGATGGGACGGTAGTTCCTTGGCTAAAGCCACAACTCCATTGTCACACAATGGCAGGAACGAAGTTCATCTTATGAACTTATATATATCCAGACTGCTTCTTTGGTAGCATCCTTGGTAACGATGCATCTTGCCTTTAATCATCTAGTATGTCACGGTATCTAGCTTGGAACTCTTCCAACATACCGTCCCTCCACTGAGGGTAAAGACAATGCCTGCGACTGACATTCAGTCGTCCTTATCACTCTGGAACCTTTCCAGTGATTCTCCCCAGGATCGATTGATACCATCTCAACTAGTGAGTATCCTAACATCCAATTAGATCTATCTCATAGATCCAAAACCCAGGATTTAGGAGGTATCACTTTGATCCTATATGGAGAATCCTTGTGATAAGCGGAGATTGACCGAGCGTAGCATAGGAAACTCCTTCCCTATCAAGAGTATGTCATCCACGTACTCTACGAGGATCACCACCATACTCTCTACTACCTTTTTGTATATACAAGGTTCATCTACCATTTTGATGAAGTCAAACTCTTTGACTACCACATCAAAACAGATGTTCCAACTCCGCGATGCCTGTTTTATCATATAAAACATCTTGCACACGTTTCCGCTGCTCCCACTGTCTACGAAGCCCTCTGGCTGTGTACTTATAGACGCTCTTTTCTAAAACATCATTTAGAAAAGCAGTCATGACACCCAACCACCAGATATCATAGTCATGGTATGTAGCCGTGGCAAGTAGGATCTGGATGGACTTAAGCATAGCTTTGAAAGTCTCAACCTTTCCATGTACACCAAGTAATCTTCTCAAGATATACTCGCTCCTGATGGGGATCTAACCCTTCAGATAAAACAACCAAAGTCCATACTTTGTTGGTGTATAAGGATTCCATCTCAGATCGATAAGCATCCAGCCATTCTTATAGAGTCGCACTCCTGATGGCCAGCCCGAAACTAGTTGGGTCATCATCTCATGACGCAAGCCTCGCTCCCACTGTCATAGAGAAACCGAAGTATCTCTCAGGTGGGTGAGGAACCGTACTAGATCGGCGGAGAGGCTGAGGTTCGTTGGAAACTATTGAATCCTTTGGTTCTACCAAATCATCAACTTCATTTTGTATAGCTGGAACATTTCCAGTTCTACATAACAGACCTTGCCTCGAGCTTGTCCGGATTTTGCTTTTAGACATAGGCCGGACAACCCCAAATCTAAACAAGCTTAAGATATGGGCTCTTCCCTTTCCATATCACATATGAAGTGGTAGGCAACTGATTTGATTTGAACCCTATTCAATAGGTATGCAACTTCACAAGTGCATAACTCCCAAAAGGAAATAGGAAACTCAGTAGTACTCATCATAGAGCACACCATATCAAATAGGGTGCTAATGCTCCGCCCCGATATACCATCGTGCTATGGTGTATACGGAGGAGTAAAGCTGAGAGAGAATCTCATTCTCCTTTAGAATAGTCCAGGAATTCCGTGCTCAAGTATTCTCCTCCTTGATCTCATCAAAGGACATAATACTTATACCCGTATTTTGGTTCTCTACTTCTAACTTATATTCTGTGAATATCTCAAAAGGTTCGGACTTGTGTTTCAACAGGAACATATGTCTGAATCTTGAGAGATTATCAGAGAACGTAATGAAGTAAAAAGAACCGATCTTGGCATGTGTAGACAGGGGACTTTGCATACATCAACATGTATCAATCCCAAAAGTTCACTAACTCTTTCTCTGTTTCCAATAAACAGAGCTGTGGTCATTTTATCTTTGTGACATGACCGGCAAGTTTCATAAGATGTAAATTCAAACTAATTTAAATATGCATCTATATGTAACTTCAGCCAGTCGGGTCGCATTGATATGACCTAGTCTACAATACCTCAAGAAGGATTTGTTCATTTCTGAACTCTTCCTCTTGTGTGTGTTCTATATACTAAGAACTGTAGTTTGATTTAGAACGTCAATGCTTTTAGATAACGTGCCTGAACCGATCAACTCTTGATATAGGAAATGTTCAAAACATTATCCAACAATACAAAATTATATCCTTTCTTTACTAATAAAGAGACTGATATGATTTTGTATATCAGGTTCGGTATCTAATAACATTTGTTCAGAATCAATGTATTCAGGTAATACAGGGTGACAGTGACCAACAGACTTGGCTGCAACACTTGCACCGTTTTCTGTCTCATGAAACTTATCACCCGTTCTCAGTTCTTTACCTATCTGTAGCCAATGTAACAAATTACATATGCGGGATCCTGTTCCGGTATCACATACCCAGGACGTAAAGGATACTGAGAAACAGTTCTGTGTAACGAACACACCCGAAGATGATGCATCAACATGCACTTTCTTCGTTTGGGCGGCACGGGAAATCTGGTATTCCCCAATTTCCTGCTCTGTCTTATAACAATTATAAGTTGGAGCGGGACCAATGTTCCCCAGCTCAGTATAATAAGCGGGTTCGGTCAATATATCCGAATTATTATCTTGATTAAGGCGTGATATGGTCGCTACCTGGAGAGAGAGAGAAGAAAACACTCAGCGTATGCTCTTGCAAGATTAGATTGGTTATCTAATATATCTAATCAGGATGTCTCCCACTGTTTTAATCAAATCTTCCTTCAAACCCTAAAAGGAAAGACTAGCCGGGATTAATTACACGCTACAAGTTCGCCAATCTTTCAGCCAGGCCAGTGTCGGTACTTTGAGGGAGGTCCCCCGTGCTTTCGCACGAACCTAATTACAGTAAACCTCATTTTCCCAGAGGCGTAACCCCGTTAACACCTTTCTAGACACCTACTTGATCGGCTAATTGTAATGTGTAAAACTCTCCCAGGAGTAACTCTTACTCCCAGCGGGTATCGGGATCCAACTATCTCATAGAAGGTATGCAATCTCATTGCAAATTCCAACACTTGAAATTCCCAATATTATTTTGCCCCAAGCGATCCATGACCTTGACAAGGTCAACAAACCATAGACCGCAAGTCAAGTTCAACCTGTCATTTCCTGATTGAATTAAACCCACCCGCACGACCCTTGACAAGGTCAACAAAGTCGCACGACTACCCTAATCCAATCGCATCATATGCTTATGCAGATAAGCATAAATAGCTACCGCACACTACGCCTTGACAAGGTCAACAAACGCAGCACGAATACTATGAAGTACTTATCTGAAATGACGGAGGGCTACGACGGGTTTTTCAGAAAACCCTTTGCGTAATGAACTTGATATCGTTGTAGAATCGAGTGATTTTAAATGGAGTGCTTTTGAGGCTTTTCTAGTTTTGCTAAAGGGGTCACTCCCGGTGAAGGGATCGTCGGCCCTTTCCTCATCGAATAAGGTGCAGGATATATCACATATACCGCTGTGCAAAGCAAGAACTATAGAAGCAATCAAAAGACAAACCGAGTTTGTAGCATCTGCCAGTTATTGCTAAAGGAGTCACTCCCGGTGAAGGGATCTCGGTCCTTTCCTTATCGAATAAGGTGCTGGATGTTCTACAAGGAACACCGCTATGCAAAGCAAGAACTGTAGCTACCAGTTTTTATAAACAAGTTTCTACAACATCTTAGGTTTCTTTTATTTCATTAATCTCATTAATGAAGTCCCATTTTAATATGCTTCATAAGCATCTCTTTTGAAACGAAATCTGCAATATAACATATATCTCATATACATAATATATAAACATTCGTCTCAGGCAGTAATATGATCTCATCACAGAACATTGCAGCAGAAGAACATATATGAAATATTGGATATACTAGGACGTCCGTGTTTTTAATACGAGCCTGTATAAAACACGGATTCCACGGTCGCGATAAATAGCCAAACCCACATCCCTAGACCCCTACGAGAGCGGCAAGTAACACTGCCAATTCTAGGGTTAGGAGATCCGGTCTCGACTTCTCGAGATGGTCTCCCACTGGACCCTAGAACCCGGTTACTTGTGCTCCCCGCCTTGGGTCTACCTAATGCGGAAAAGTAAATAATATACAACGGTGACATCTTCCGCTACCTGGAAGTGCCCCAATAAAAGAATATTACATACAAATGAATTTTACATGAATGAAAAAGAAAAACTCTCATCTCACATAAAACCCCCGGCTATTCAAACGCGACGATCCAATACAACATATTACAGCAACACATAATATCTCATATCATCAACGTAAGCAAGTATGCGTATCCCGATTTTCGTTGATGTATAGCAACGAAGCCGGCGATACACCACATACTACGCTTACGGTCACAGAAAAGAAAGTGTAAAACTACAACAGTTGGAATCCGCAACTTCCTTAGACATCGCATGCCTAACCAAATGAATTCCTTAGACATCGCATGCCTAACAATTATAAACCCCGCATTTTAGTCTCATTATCGAAAACTCTTTTCAATACCAAGTCGGCCAATTCAACAAGATTCCCGACGTCCTGATCGAATGCTCGTCGCAAACTTTAGTAGACGGCCGCACCCCCGATACCGTCGACGAAGTGCACCAAGGCGGAACACCGCTACCGGGAGCACCCGAACGGATGCTTTCGGCGACGGGGTTCTCCTACAGTCACTTGGTCGGGGCTATGGGGCGTAGCTGTCTATTAAGTTTACCCGGCGAGTATCCGCGTACCCTACGTGATTGCGACAGACTTTTGATCACATCAAAATTCCGTGGCAACCGATCAACTGAGACTAAACTACTATGTTTATAATATTCAAATCAGTTATCTCATAACTTTTTGTGGGTTCCAATTATTGTATCACATTCCAGATAAATAGAAAAAGTTAAACTTTCCGATCGAATCATCAAGCACCCAAGATTTCCCCAATATATCTGAACACTTGAAATCAGTTTAAAAACGTCCATCACATGCCACAGTACCAATGGTCCAGCCGTAGAAGGGTCAAGCCAACGCCTCACATGTGGCACGCCGTACTGCCCCAAACCCTAAGGTTCAAAGGGCAGTTCAAGACGGTCACATAATCGAGTTAAGGTTTGTTGTCTTCTAGAGGGTCCACCGAGTTACTTGCATGACTTAGAACATTCTTAAACAGTAGAAAAAATCCAACTTTTGAAAAATTTTCCGACAGGGGAAAAAGTGAGTTATTGATATCCGTTCGAACTTTTTAACAGTTTCTAAAAGTTATCCGGAAAAACACATAGACAAAATTTGATAATCCGATCGAACATTCGAATCCCCAAAATAACCCCAGAAAACTCAACTGTAGAATAAACATTAAAATTATCCAGAAAACTCAGCACTGAATAAAAGAAATTACTGTGCAAAAAGGAGTCAACGAGTCAACATTTTCGCCGCGGAACCGCCGCTCCACGTGGGCTTAGGCCGCGGTTCCGCGCCGTGATGACGGCGTTAGAGCTCCGTTTTTCACAGTTTTTCTTAAAAAACCCTGCTTGATTTTCTGAGCACTTTTAATTAGGAAAAATCCCAGATTTGAAAAAATTTCCAGAAAGTGGGTTCGATCGGGTTTTCCGGGTTCGATCGGACTTCAAACTTCGTCTAGACTTCGCCTAAAGCTCTAGCCTGGCTCTGATACCACTGTAGGGTTGCTAGGCACGCGCACAAAGGTCTACGAGGCATCAACCATGCCCGAATAAAAATTTAGCCGTGCCGAACAACCCGAATACGGAACTTTAAACTAGAGATTAGGCGATAACTAGCATGCTAAACAATTTAACACTAAGTGAAAGGGATTACAACCTTTGTAGATCCGGTCCTTCACTTCATATGCTCCGTGTTGTGGTCCCTTCGCTGCGATCATCGGGTTCCGGGCTCTCGAGAGGTTCCACGAAGAAAATGACGCAACCTTTGCTTCCGATCTTCGATACTACGATGATCTACCTCGAAGTTTCTTTAACACAAGCTAACACTCATGAAATGATGTGAACACCCTCATCTAAATGGCAAGGGAAGATGAGGATGATGAAGTAGGAATTTTGCTCTATTTATTTATATTTTTCTCACTATTATTCATCACAAAATCAAAGCAAGAAACATTTTCAAGCTTAGAAGAAGAAGGAAGAAGATGATGAATAATGAATTATTCTTTTGTGATGAATAGGAAAAGAGATGATAATGATCAATAAAGCAACCATGGTTTCTAAACCATTGTAGAGAATAAACTAAGGGTTAGGGTTTGGGTTGAGTTAAAGATGAGTCATGAGTAAATATCTTTCACAAAACAAAAATGAAAAGCTTCTAGAATCAACTAGAAGACTTAACCCTAATCCAAACCCTAATCATGTTTAAACTCCACAAAACATGTTGCATTAATTATCATATCATGTTACAATATTATATATCACATATATAATATTTATCGTAACAAAAGAAAATAATACAATTAACATATATCGCATATATATCAATGTATTATCCGAGTGAGAAAAAGAATCTTTTAGTGAGCAAATATTAGATAATGCAATTTAATATATCATATATATTATTATACATTAAATTATCGAATCAACACTTGATCCGACAATCCGGCTATATCGCATATAACCGGCTAATATTTATCTGTACCGATTCACCGAATCAACACTTGATCCGACGACCCGGCTGATATCAAATATCGCGAGAATAGAATACGGTATCACATATCGCATTATCCTCGGTCCCGCACATATCACATATGTGCTCCTACTGCGTTTTGCCTGAGTCAAGAAACCTCTGTGTAGGACTCTAAAGAATCGTCAATACGCCGGCAGTAGGTGATGATCATATCAAACACCCACAAGCTGCAAGCGGTCAGCTAAACGTAACAGCTACCCAGGTATTGAGCGCTCAGAAGTCAACAAGCAAGCCTGTACATTCTCCTGTGGATCCAAACAGTAACACTCCCGTACAGTCCGGTCTCGTCGTCTGATATGTCGCATATCTCGCCTAGGGGTGGTAAACGTCAGACCCCAGTAGCTCGATAAGTCGTGTCGATATGAGGTCTATAACAGTTCGAGAAACTACTGATAACTCTTACCAGTAAATCTCAGCAACCCTGGCCAGGGATTTCCGGTTATAGTCAATCGAACACAGCACAACATCAACTCCCTATACCGGGAGAGACGAATCCCCTCCTATCGCTCATTGCCTCCATATGATTCGGGACTGTACCCAAAAGCCACCTTTTTGCACGCCCTCTTGGATGTGGTATGATGGAAATCAAAGCACAGTGGGAACCACACAAGACTCTATGACGATCTCGGGTCAACAGACTACTCTGTACCAGTGTCACCGGAGAACTGCCATCTGACGTATGGTATAATACCATCTGGGAGTTCTCGGCGAGTCCGTCCAGTGTACCCAGTCTCCACTGAGCACCCGTACACCATCCTTGATGTCAAACACCGATGGATATGGGATCATCCATCGCCCATCATATGGGTCAAGATGCGTATACGCTAGTCTACTCTGGTGCATCGATGCCCTGTCTCGATACACCCTCGACTAGGAACAGTTATAGGATGTACTCGTCGACTACCGTGGCCCCACTAGTATGATCTCATCATAGTCCCAGTAGTCGAGTACATATCCTAAGGGCTTTATCAACATGTAATATAGAGACAATCAGAGTACATGTTAAGATAAAGTACAACCAGATAGCATACTATCATGTCGAGCAAGAAAGTCCTCCCTATATATGTCCTAGCATCCACTACAATATACATCGCATGTACAGTAATGGCCTCTAGGGCATACATATAACTAACATCAATTCACTTGTGATTAGGGATTATACCTAATGAAACCGGTCCTTCTTCTTTGTGTCCTCCTTTGTTCTCCTCGACCTTCTCTAGGTAGTAGACGATCCACCCGAGAGCAAAACACCAAGCTAAACCTCTAACTTGAGGTAACTAATCAACTTTGATTGCTAATCAAAGATGAAAGGATGATATAGAGTGAAGGTAATGGATGCTTAAGTCTAACTAAACCTTTGATCTCAACACATGAGGATTAAGGATTAGTATCTTGAAGATGAGAACTTGAGGAGAGAGAATATGAGATAAGATAATGAGAGAAGAGAGAGAGTGTATCATAATATTATGAAGCATTCTTCTTTTTCAAAAATGAATAAAAGAAATGAATAAGCATGCTTCATAAAATATCTAGTGGTGATTCATTAGCATGAGTCATTAAGCAATAAATGTGCATTAATGAAATGAATGAATCACCACCATGACTCACTTTCTTATCCAAAAGAAACCTCCTTAGTCACATCTTCTAGAAGCTTCTCGTATAATTACGAGAACGCCCCTCCAATCCGCAAAAAATACGGAAAAACTTTAGACTGTAAAAATCCAATAACCGGATACCAGTAACTGGCTTAAACCAAAGCCGACTGGTAAAAACTGTCTGAAAGTCGTACGCGCGTAAACGCACGTATGCGTCCGAACCCTTTGTCGCAAAACCATGCAACCTCTATATCGTTCCGCCTGGAGTAGGAAACTCTCTGTGTGGGACTCTAGAGACTCGACTACTACGCTGGCAGTGGGTTTAACCACAGACCGCAAGCGGCACTAGCTGTACGTAACGGTCCCCAGGTAGTTGTCGATAAGAAGGCCGATGAGTAAACCCATCCGAACTCCTACTGAGTCTGATGTGACAATCTCCATACAGTCCGGTCCGTTCGTCCAAGACTATCGCATATCGGGCCTAGGGGGGCGGCAAGCGTCAGTCCCCTAATAGCGGTATAAGTCGTGTCGGAGTGAAGCCCATTACACCCTGAGAAACTACTGGAACCTACCAGCAAATCTCGCTTGCCCTGGCCAGGGACTTTGCGTAATGGCTCTCTGACACAGCACGATATCTACTCCCAATACCGGGAGGGACGAATCCTGTCTAACCGCCACTGCCTCCAAGTGCTCGGGACTGCACCCAACTGCCACCTGTTTGCACGACTCCTTTGAGCCGTGGTAGGGTAGCAATCTAAGAACAGTGGGACACACTCGAGGCGAAGTAGCAGTGTCAAGTCTGCGGACTACGCTGTACTCATGTCACCTGGGAACTGTTCACTGACGACTGGTATCAAACCAACCAACAGTTCCCTGTGAGTCCTGTCCGGTGTACCCGTAACCTAACGAGCACCTGTATACTATCTCCAGTACGACGTACTGACGGCTGTGGGACAGACCATCTCCCCAACTGGGATGAGAAGCGTACACACCAGTCTACTCCGGAGTATCGATGCTTTGTCTCGATAATCCAACGACCGGGGACCTGAATAAGGATGTGCTTGTAGACTACCCAGCCCCCACTAGTGTGACTGCCATCACAACGCTGGTAGACAAGCAAGATCCTAAGAGCTCTATCAATACGTACACTCACATATTAAGATAGAAAAACCAAGTAGCATACTACCATGTTTAGCAAGACTGTTATATACATGTGAATATCCCAAGCTTCCATTAAGTAATATACAAGCTAGTATGATACAGTAATGGCCTTCTAGGGCATAAACACTAACAGGTCGGGGCTATGGGGCGAGGCTGTCTATTAAGTTTACCCGGCGAGTATCCGCGTACGCTACGTGATTGCGACGGACTTTTGATCACATCAAAATTCCGTGGCAACCGATCAAGTGCGACTAAACTGCTATGTTTATAACATTCATTCAGTTATCACATAACTACTTGTGAATTCCAATTGTTGTATCACATTCCAGATAAACAGAAAATGTTAAACTTTCCGATCGAACTGTCGAACACCCAAGTTTTCCCGATACAGCTTAACACATGAAATAAGTTTAAAAACATTCATTTCGTGCCTCAGTACCAACGGTCCAGCCGTAGAAGGGTCAAGCCAACGCCTCACATGTGGCACGCCGTACTGCCCCAAACCTTAAGGTTCAAAGGGCAGTTCAAGACGGTCACATAATCGAGTTAAGGTTTGTTGTCTTCTAGAGGGTCCATTGCGTTACTTGCACTACTTAGAACGTCGTTAAACTACGGAAAGATCCAACACTTGGAAATTTCCCGGCAGGGGAAAAATTGGGTATTTATATCCGGTCGAACTTTTTAACATATTCAAAAAATATCCGGAAAGCTGAATAGACAAAGTTTAAATAATCCGATCGATTCATCGAATCACCAAAACAACCCCAGAAAATTCAACTCTTGAATGCAGATTAAAACTTCCCAGAGAACAGAGGAAACAGATACGGGCATTACTGTATCAAAACGAATCCCTAACCAGTACAAACGGCCGCGGAACCGCCGCAATAGGAGGCTATTGCCGCGGTTCCGCGGCGCTACAGTGGAATTAGGGTTTCGTTTTCTGCAGTAACCCTTATAATTTCCTGCTCTATTTTCTGCGAATTTTTAATTCTGAAAAATCCCTGTTTTTAGAAAAAGTCCAGAGAGCATTTTGATGTTAGGGTTTCGGGTCGATCGGGTTTCAAACTTCGTCTACGCTTCGCCTAAGGCTCTAGCTAGGCTCTGATACCACTGTAGGCTCCTAGGCACGCTCAAGAGGTCTCACAAGGCATCAACCATGCCAATTTCAAAAATTACGGTGCCGAGAAACCCTAATACGGATCGTTGGCTAGAAGTTTAGGCGACAAATGAGAATAGTTAACAACTTTAACTAAGTGTACGGAAATACAACCTTTGTAGATCCGTTTCTCCACCTCCATAGCTCCATGATGAAGTCCTCTCCGCTGTCCAAATCGAACCATGACTCTAGCATCGGCTTCATCGGAGAAAAAGCGGGCTAGGTCATCGACGACTATGCTGAAGATGATCTACGTCGAGGCATCACTAGATCAAGCTCCACCTTCACCAAGCCTTGAAAACTTATGAAGGAAACACCCTATACTACTTGGCAAGAGGTAGAGGATGAAGAAATAGGAAGTGGGTTCACTTTAGAATTGGATTTCTAACATGATTTCATCACTTGCCATTGATGAGGCAAGCTTTTCTTATTTGAAGATGAAGAAGAAGAAGAAGATAATATTATGATAAGTATTTAGAAAAAGGATAAAAGATATGAATACTTATCATAACCTAACCCTAGTTAAGTGTAGAGAATAGACCATGGTTTGTTTAAATGGTTAGGGTTAAGTATGAAGACAAGAATGGTGACTAAGTCAAAGCTTCATGAATCTTCAACAAACAAACAAACAAAGCCACCATTCTTTCTTTATCTTTTCCAAAACAAATAAATAAATAAATAAATAAATAAGATAATCAAAACCCTAATCATTAACTTAACCATGGTTTAATCTTTACACTTAACCAAGTTAACATGTATCATCAAACATGATACAATCAAGTGCACAAAAGTATATCACATATACAACTTGTGAACTTCAAGTGAGAAAATCCATTTAAGTGAACCTATATTAGTTAATGTAAAGTGATATATCAAATATATATAATTATACATTAAATCACTAAATCAACACTTGATTTAACGACCCGGTCATATCGCATATAACCGACTAATATCAATAGTAACAACTTATCGAATCAACACTTGATCCGATAACCCGACTATAACGCATATAACCGATCAATGTTACAAATCGCGGGAATCGAATACAGTATCACATACTGGTATTATTCTCGGTCCCGCACATATCTCATATGCGCTCCTATTTCGTTTTGCTTGAGCCAGGAAACCTCTGTGTAGGACTCTAAAACTCGTCAATACGCCGGCAGCAGGTGATGATCATATCAAACACCCACAAGCCGCAGGCGGTCTGCTAAACGTAACGGCCACCCGGGTATTGAGCGATCAGAAGATCGACGAGCAAGCCCGCTCACACTCCAGTGAATCCAACCAGTAACACTACCGTACAGTCCGGTCTCATCGTCTGATATGTCGCATATCTCGCCTAGGGGTGGTTTACGTCAGACCCCAATAGCTCGATAAGTCGTGTCGATATGAGGTCTATAACAGTTCGAGATACTACTGATAACACTTACCAGTAAATCTCAGCAACCCTGGCCAGGGATTTCCGGTTATAGCCAATCGAACACAGCGCAACATCAACTCCCTATACCGGGAGAGACGAATCCCCTCCTATCGCTCATTGCCTCCATGTGATTCGGGACTGTACCCAAAAAACACCGTTTTGCACGCCCTCTTGGACGTGGTAAGGTGGAAATCAAAGCACAGTGGGAATCACACAAGACTCTATGACGATCTCGGGTCAACAGACTACTCTGTACCAGTGTCACCAGAGAACTGCCATCTGACGTAAGGTATAATACCATCTGGAAGTTCTCGGCGAGTCCGTACAGTGTACCCAGTCTCTACTGAGCACCCGTATATCATCTCCGATGTCAAACACCAATGGATATGGGATCATCCATCGCCCATCTGTATGGGTCGAGAAGGTATACGCCAGTCTACTCTGGTATATCGATGCCCCGTCTCGATATACCCACGACTAGGGACTTTGAAGGATGTACTTATGGACTACCATGTCCCCACTAGTATGATCCGCATCATAGTCCAGGTAGTCAAGTACACATCCTAAGGGCTTTACCAACATGTAACAGAGAGACAATCAGTATACACGTTAAGGTAAAGAGTAACCAGATAGCATACTATCATGTCGAGCAAGAAAGTCCTCCCTATATATGTCCAAGCATCCACTACAATATACATCCAATGTATAGTAATGGCCTCTAGGGCATACATATAACTAACAAAAACGCACGTCCATTTTCCGAACCCTGCCATAAAACCATACGGCCCCTACAACGTTTCGCCCGAACTTAGGAAACGGTCTGTGGGGGACTCTAATGACTCATCAATACACTGGCACTGGGTATAACCTCTAGCACGTCAGAGGTACGAGCAGTACGTAACGATTGCCTATGTATTGATTGGAAGGGAAGCTGACGAGCGAACTCATCCATAAAACCTACTGAGTCTGACAGTGACAATATACATACAGTCCGTTCCGTTCGTCTAAAGAGTATCGCATATCGAGTCTAGGGGGTGGATAAAGTCAGACCCCTAATAACGCGATAATTCGTGTCGGTATGAAGACCATCACCACCTGAGAAACCACTGATCCAAATCAGTAATTCTCCACTACCTCGGCCGAGGATTTCTAGTAATGGCCACCCGTGCACTGTGCGACATCAACCCCTAATACCGGGAGAGATGAATCCCTGACGATCCGCTCACTGCCTCCATATGGCTCGTGACTGTACCCAAAAAATACCTGTTTGCACGTCTCCTTTGAGTGTGGTAAGGTAGAAATCAAAGTACAGTGGGAACTCACACGAGGCAAATGATGATTTCGGGTCGACAATCTAACCTGTACACATGTCACCAGGGAACTGCTATCTGACGATATGTATAATACCAACTAGCATGTTCCCGGCGAGTCCTGTCCGGTGTACTCATAACCCAATGAGCACCTGTATACATCTTAGGTGAACCAACTGACACCAATGGCTTGTGAGACCGGCCACCGCCCCTCGTCGGGGTCTCGACTGTATACACTAGTCTACTCTGGAGTATCGATGCCCTGTCTCGAAACTCGCACGACTAGGGACACTTTTAAGGATGTGCTTTACAAACCCCAGCTCCCACGTATATGATCGCCATCATACTGCTGGTTGTCTAGCAAGATTCCTATGGGCTCTATCATCATGCAATAGTGAACTAAACCATGTATACGATGATAAAGACAAACCAGATAGCATACTATCATCTCGAGCAAGACTGTCATATCGGTATAGGTCCTGCCTCAATCATTGTAATCACGTACCTGCAATCCAATAATTGACTTTGAAGGCACTATATCCAACAATCTCCCACTTGAACTTAAGGCTAATTATTACGATGTCTCATACTCACAGCCCATGTGATACCGAACATCCAACTCCTCTACTAATCAGTTTCAGAAAACTCGTTTGTAAAACTCTCGTATTTGAGAAATAGCCTCTGTGAGTGGATCCGCCCTGATGTTTCTTTCTATGTCTCTCTTCGTCTCAAGTTCGCGGAGAAAGCCATCTCCCGTATCGAGTAATCCCTGTCTTAGAATATGTCTGGATATCTGATGGGACCTAGTTCATAAATGAACTTCAAATCCAAACTTCTTAGACTGTAGTGATCACTGAACCTAATCAGTATCCAGCACCATGCCTCCCAAAGTTTCCTCTTGGACCACCTGTCCATAATACTGTCCCTCTTCAGAAGGAAAGCTATAACTCTGACAATCACTCTGTCATCCAGGTCACCTTGGAAGCCTGGAATGATAACCGTCTCCACAAGGAGGCTGCCATTATCAAATCCATAGAACATCCATTCATCTTCTAAAACTGCTTCCTAATGTTTCTCCAGGATTGGATTAATATAAACTTATCGCATCTAGTGCAAAAACAACATCTGGTATGGTACTTGACATTTCACGATTGACTCAATTGCCTAAGCAATTGATCTGCCAATCATATACTTCCCTCTTCCCTTTAGTCTATAAGACACCTTTAGAGAGGGTGACTCCATCATCTGCAGGTACACCACCATGTCAGGAGTCATCTATTTTAAATACCATTAGAATACTGTCAAAGTACCCAAATTGGGAAACTACCCAATTCTAGATCTAAAACCATAGATCTAGTAACCAGAATGTCTGATATTATATCCATGTCCTTTGTGGAGAAAAAACTGTGTGACGACCAAAGTACAACCGATCGTAGTATAGGAATTTTACTTCTTACTCTGTGTATGTCATCCAAATACCAGAACATCACACCCTACTACCTTCTTAACAGATCCATCCCCTATTCTGAAGAAGTCAAACCCATGATTGTCACATCAAAAATAGATGATCTTATCTCCGCTATTTATGCTCAAGCCTATAAATAGACATAAGCTACTTGCCCACTGTGCTTCCGCTGCTCCCACTGACTACTACAACCCTCTGGCAGAATGATGTAAGTCTACGCTAGCGCCCCGGCAGTCTACAGACGCCAAATGCGGAACAAAAACTTTTTAACTGGCGCTATCGTATCCTTTAACCCGGATCTGCCATTATTGCTAAACTAACATACTGTAAAGAGTGTAGAATGGTTATACCGAACGATCCGAGTCCTTCGTTCTTCAACCATCATCCCACGCTCCGTTGCGGCTACTCCGATCTCGTCGATCTCCGATCTCCTCGTCGAGGTGGCACCACATGATCGGTTCTTTAAACGGGCTCCCGCCTCTGACTCGAGGCAACTCGATCGTCAAGTTTGCTAAAAGAGACGACCAAGATTGATGTAGAGAATGAGTAGATGACTTTGTCTCACTTCGTCCAAGTCCGTGGACGATCGGTTAATGAAGTTGCCGTGGAAATCGGGTGATGGAATGAAATGGACTGTGAAATTCCATACACTGATAAAACCTATCATAATCTTTTCTCTCTAAAATGAAACATCAAGTGAAGTCTATGAGAGAGAGAGAGAGGAGACTATATATATCAAAGGAGGGAGGTGAGTGTAGGATCTCCAAGTGGTGACCATATCCTATCATACTTATCACAACCTAACAACAAAGCATGAATCATAAGCATAGTCATCAAATCAATTAATGCATCCAATTAAAACCCTACACCAAAAAGCCTAGTCACCACATCTAGAAAATTCTAGAACACTGACTCACCTTATCAGTAGAAAAGATAAATCCGTCTTTAACAGAATGTTAAAAGACGGCTGATAGAAAACTGGAAACTGGCAACTTCCAAAAGTGATCCTGAAACGACTTTCAGGAAAACCCCGAAACTGTATAAATATACCCGCATTTGTATTACGACCGAATACAAATGCAACTGAGACAAAGATATAAAACCTACTCAATATAATACTCGGATGCGGCTTAAACCAAAGCCGACCAGTATCACCTGTCCGAAAATCGACACGTGCGTAAACGCACGTGCATTTTCCGAACCCTGCCATAAAACCATACGGCCTCTACAACGTTTCGCCCGAACTAGGGAAACTGTCTGTGGGGGACTCTAATGACTCGTCAGCACCCTGGCAGTGGGTTTAACCACAAACCGTCAGCGGCACTAGCAATGCGTAACGGCTGCCCACGGACTGACCTCAAGGGTGGCCGAGGAGCGAACTCAAGGGAGACCGATGAGCGAACTCCTCCGAAAACCCTACTGAGCCTAACAGTGACAATGTATATACAGTCCGGTCCGTTCGTCAATGAGTATCGCATATCTGCCTAGGGGGCTAGTAACGTCAGACCCCCAATAGCAGTATAAGTCGTGTCGGAGTGAAGCCTCAATACACCCTGAGATACTACTGGAGTACCTACCAGTAAATCTCCTACCATGGCCATGGATTTGTGTAATGGCTCTCCTAGACACAGCACGATCTCGCCCCCAATACCGGGAGAGACGAATCCCCTGCCGATCCGCTCACGTGCCTCCATATGGCTCGGGACTGTACCCAAAAGCTACCTGTTTGCACGACTCCTTTGAGCCGTGGTAGGGTAGAAATCAAAGCACAGTGGGAACTCACACGAGACAAATGACGACCTCAGGTCGATGAACTAACCTGTACACATGTCACCAGGGAACTGCTATCTGACGGTAGATATAATACTAACTAGCAGATTCCCGGCGAGTCCTGTCCGGTGTACTCATAACCTAATGAGCACCTGTATACATCTTAGGTGATCCAACTGACACCAGTGGCTTGTGAGACCGGCCACCGCCCCTCGTCGGGGTCTCGACTGTACACACTAGTCTACTCCGGAGTATCGATGCCCTGTCTCGAAACTCCCACGACTAGGGACCATAATTAAGGATATGCATATAAACTACCCAACTCTCACGTATATGATCGCCATCATACTGTTGGTAGTAAAGCAAGATCCTAAGGGCTCTATCAAAGTGTAACATGCAATCAGTCACCTGAACATGTACACGACTGATAAAGGCAAACCAGATAGCATACTATCATCTCGAGTAAGACTGTCCTACCGGGATAGGTCCTCCGCAATCATTGCAATCACGTACCTGCGATCCAATAATTGACTATGAGGGCACTATCTCCAACAATCTCCCACTTGCACTCAAGGCTAATATTACGATGTCGACTACTCACAGCCCGTGTGAAACCGAACATCCAACTCCTCTACTAATCAGTTTCACAAAGCCCGTTTGTAAAACTATTGTGTTCGAGAAATAGCCTCAGTGAGTGGATCCGCCTAGAAGTATCTTTCTATATCTCTCTTAATCTCAAGTTCGCGGAGAAAACCATCTCCCGAATTGAGTAATACCTGTCTTAGAACATGTCTGGATATCTGATGGGACCTTAGTTCATAAATGAACTCCATATCCAAACTACTTAGACAGAATCGATCACTGAACCTAATCAGTATCGGGCACCTTGCTTCCCACAGTATCCTCTTGGACCACCTGTCCATAATACTGTCCCTCTTCGTCAGAGGGAAAAACTATAACTCTGACAATCACTCTGTCAACCACGTCACCTTTGAAGCCTGGAATGATAACCGTCTCCCGAAAGAGGCTGCCGTCATCAAATCCGTAGAACATGTACCAATGTTCTAAAACTGCTTCCTTATGTTTCTCCAGGATTGGATTAATACAAACTTATTGCATCTAGTGCAAAACCAACATTTGGTGTGGTACTTGACATCACATGATTGACTCAATTGCCTAAGCAAGTGATCTGCCAATTATGCACATCCCTCTCCCCTTTAGTCTGTACGACACCTTTAGAGAGGGTGACTCCATCACCTGCAGGTACACCACCATGCTAGGAGTCAACTATTCCAAAAACCATTAGAATATCTGTCAAAGTACCCACATTGGGAAACTACCCAAATCCAGATCTAAAACCATAGATCTAGAAACCATAATGTCAAATATTATATCCATATCCTGTCTGGAGAAACAACTGTGCGACGACCACAGTACAATCGATCGTAGTATAGGAATTTTACTTCCTACTCTGTGTATGTCATCCTGATACCATGACATCACACCCTACTACCTTCTTAACTGATCCATCCCCTATTCTGATTGAAGTCAAACCCATGACTGTCACATCAAAATTAGATGATCTATCTCCGCTATAACTGCTCAAGTCTATAAATAGATATAAGCATCTTGCCCACTATGCTTCCGCTGCTCCCACTGACTACGACAACCCTCCTACCGGGTCTCATATCCTGGAACAACAGTAGTGTCAAGTCTGGGTAGATAAGAACCTCCCTGTCACCGTCCTTGAGGCTACCGAAGTACCTCTCGGGTGTCTGAGGTTACCTACCATACCTGCGGAGTGGCTATTGGAATGTCAAACCTGATCGAATATATAGGTCCTATTAAATTTTCCGTAATCGTTCGTGGTTCTGGAATCACTTCCAGTTCTACCATACTCCCACTACTGTTTTCTGAAAAAGATCCATTTTACTAAAACTGTGGCGAGTCAAGAACAATATCACTATTGATCTTCCAAATGGTAGAATATCAACCCTCGTCATAGCCAGGGTCAACCCACAAACAGCCATTACAGAAACGTGCCCTGAGTTATCCAGTGTCTGGTTTTAAGCATAAGCTGGACAACTCCCCGTACCTTAATTTCTTTTAAGGTACGATCCATTCTATATCCAATACAGAAACTTTGGCACTTATTTAATTGGAACCAAGATTCAATCCATGCAACTGTCTCCAGTGCATATCAACTTAATGGAAAGAGGCTAATCAGCATTACTCAACTTAGGAATCCATCCAATTATGAGTAACCTGAAAGAGAAACACGTTTCTCAAAAACCATCACTATCATCTGAATACCAATCACAAGAATCTACATCTTCGATCTCTTTGAAGAATCCCGATACTTGTGATACCTGGTCCTCTACTTTATTCTTATACCCACAACTTCTCAAAACTTAGACCTTGTATTTCTACGAAACACTTGTCTAAATACTAGAGAAGTTATAAGTAAATAGAACATAGTACGAGGACCTACCCCTTTGTCCTGATGGACACTGGACAACATACAATACTCTGTATAAGTCCGCTGAGTTGAACAACTCATAACCTGTGCGTTGTAGGTGGAAAACTGTACCCTGGCGATTTCCTCAAATATCACCAATTACAACGAATTCCGATATAATGAGGATGATCACCTAATTCCCAATATCTTACTCCCACTCATCATCTGTAAAACCATACAGATATGAGAATGAAACCTGGTAAATACATACCCTTGGAGTAAGTGTCTAATCGGGAAAAACCGTTTTTCCTTAACAATGCACTGAAACATGAAAATGTTTCGTAGGGGTATTCTGGTATTCATAGCAATGCCTCTTCCATAATCCAATTCATGACTTCAACCGTATATCTTATTGCCATCTCTCCAAATCCCTTTATTTGTCTTTAGTCGTTACCTTCTGTACACCATCGTTAGGCTAAATGGTTTTCTTCCTTCCCTACCGTTCGGCACCAGCCTATGGTTTGGAAGAAGACTATCCAGTAAGCATAATAGGTGTACCCTCCTAAACCAAGGAGTACTCGTATCTCGAGAGAAGGTGACGATAAAAGACAACTGAATAATACCTTATTCCTTTTAAAGGTGAAATAGGAGCGGCGATGAAGTACGCGGTCTTGGTCGTGAATGATATCAGTCGCAATTTACTTTGCCCTCTTTCTAATCCCTTTATTTTGTCTTTACATATTACCTTCTGCACACCCTACTTAGGCTAATCGGTTTTCTTCATTCCCTACCTTTCGGCACCAGCCTATGGTTTGGAATAAGACTATCCAATAAGCGTAATAGGTGTACTCTCCTAAACCAAGGAGCTCTCGCAACCTGAGAGAAGGTGATAATAAAAGACAACTGAATAAACCAATTCTATTTCTCCTGAACCTGGATCCATCCTCGAAGAAGTCCCTTCGAGTTCGTATATAACCATACGATGGATCTATCCAATGGAAGTGGATATCCGTAGTAATACGGGTGTTCTGAGAAATGCAAAGGGTAAAAGAAGGAGTGGCAATGACTTATGCAACTAAGACAATCCAAAAGCCAGTATTTTAAGAAGGTTCGGTCAACCTGGTCACTGAGTCATAGTCTAGGGTCGGTCAAAGGTCGCAGCCAAAGAGAGAGAGAGAAAAGAAACACTCTGCGTGCACTCTAACCTAGATCAGAATGGTCATCATTTTATCCAATCCGGAAACCTCCCACTGTCCTGTCAAATTCTCCTCCAAACCTAAAGAAGAATCAATCGGGATCACCCGAAGAGTAAACCAACTCATCAGTGGGAATCAGGATCCAACTCTCATCGCATGATAACGTGATGGAATGTATCCACGTTACTCATACTCCAGAAGGTATGCGCATACTCGGCAAGTTTCAGTTTCTTTAGAAACTCCTGATATAGTTTTTGCCCCATGCTCTTATAACCTTGGCTTTGGTCAAAATGTCATAAGTCACATGCCAAGTTCTACCCATCACTATCTTGTCAATTTGAACCCACCCGCACATGCCCCTGACTTTGGCCAATCGGCAGAACGACTGTCCCAAACTAACTCATCTATCTATGCAACAATTGAATACCCAGCAGCTACCAAACACTATGCCTTAACTTTGGCTAAAATGCATAGCTTGAATACTACTGAATACCCAAAAGAAGTGACGGAGGGCTACGGCTGGTTTTTGGCGAAAAACCTTTAGCGTAGTGAACTTGATATCGCTGAAGGAACCTGATAGCTTTTTAAAATATAGTGGCGAAAACCTTTTGCTAAAGAGGTCACTCCCGGTAAAGGGATCTCGGCTCTTTCCTCGTGGAATGAGGTGCAGGATATTCCACTGAATACCGCTATGCAAAGCAACTTGTAATCGACTATAGTGAAGTTATTACGCTGACGCAAACTTCTGCCCAAGGGGTCAGTCCCGGTGAAGGGATATCAGCCCTTGCCCCGTCGAATGAGGTGCAGGATATTCCACTGAATACCTCTATGCATAACAAAAGGAAACGTCTTTGCAATAACACTTTTTAAATTGTTCCAACAACTGTAAACAGGTTTGTTTTTCTTTGCGTTGATCAGAATCAACGCAGTCCCATCAATAATCACACCATAAAAGAACGAAAATAAAATGTACGTATATGCCATCCGCATTCGTCACTGGGTCCCGTCATCACTCGTTAGGTTACTTAACTAACGACAGAGCGGGGACTGGACTAGCGCGGGTGTAAAACATATACAACATCTAATAGTATATAAACCAATATACATAATCGCTCCAGGCGTGATAGAATGCAACATTACAGAAAAAGTAATAAGCATCACAGAACAATACAGATATCTGGGATCCCCGAGTTTCACAGAGCCGCTGCTGAAACTCGACGTTCCCCTGTCGTGTGGATAGCCTGTGCAATGAAACCTAGACCCCTACGGGTGCGGCAAGTTACCCGCCAAGACCTGAAGCGAGGCAGCCCCCTACAGCATAGTGAATGGACCACCCAGCACTCCATGGAATCCGGTAAGCTTGGGCACCCCTCCTTGGGTCAACCTGTACCCCCTACGAGTGCGGCGAATAGTCTGCCAATTCTGAAGTGGGGCCCCTCTGCCTCTCAAAACCATGAGATGCGGACCCGTTGCCCTCCCGAACCCGGCTATCCGTGCACTCCGTCTCGGGGCAAAACCTAATACAGTAATGAAAAATAGTACAACAGGTACATCGACCGCAACCTGGTCGTGCCCCAAAAGAATATTATACAACAGGCAGTGACGGCTGTCCACAAGTTGGACGCTCGCCCCGCAATATCAAATGTACAAATAAACTCAAACTGTACTACCATTGCACACTGCTATCCACCACGACAATTCCGCAACAATACAGCACAACACAGAACATCAACGCGAATGTCACGTTCGCAAACCCGTCTAAAAGAACTATAGCAGTTAAACGCGGTTTACCGATCAAATGACATTCCCGGTCGGAGATATAATGCAAGCACTGTAAACTAACGTGTTTAAATTTCGATCGACCAAATACGAAATATTAAAAAGTGGGCCCCACAGCTTACTGGTGAACAGTAACAAAACCTGGGCCAAAAATAAATATATAAAAAACCCCAAAATCCCAATTAGAACCCACTGGCAAAAATTGGGAGCACGTGCTCCTCACATGGCCGCGGAAGGGCGGCCAAACCATGGGTTTGGCCACTCTTCCGCGGCAACTTGGAGGAGTCACGAGTCCAAATTTTGTCGTGGGTCTTAAAATTGCCTGCTCGGATTTTTAAGACATCCAGAAATCAATTCTGACACTGTTCAAAATCAACAGAAACTGTCGGCATAGGATTTTGTAGTTTTCGATTTCCGGTCGGATCGATGTTTTAAACGCGTTAGCACAAGTTAGTATAACAAAATGGTTAGGCTCTGATACCACTGTAAGTCTACGCTAGCGCCCCGGCAGTCTACAGACGCCAAATGCGGAACAAAAACTTTTTAACTGGCGCTATCGTATCCTTTAACCCGGATCTGCCATTATTGCTAAACTAACATACTGTAAAGAGTGTAGAATGGTTATACCGAACGATCCGAGTCCTTCGTTCTTCAACCATCATCCCACGCTCCGTTGCGGCTACTCCGATCTCGTCGATCTCCGATCTCCTCGTCGAGGTGGCACCACATGATCGGTTCTTTAAACGGGCTCCCGCCTCTGACTCGAGGCAACTCGATCGTCAAGTTTGCTAAAAGAGACGACCAAGATTGATGTAGAGAATGAGTAGATGACTTTGTCTCACTTCGTCCAAGTCCGTGGACGATCGGTTAATGAAGTTGCCGTGGAAATCGGGTGATGGAATGAAATGGACTGTGAAATTCCATACACTGATAAAACCTATCATAATCTTTTCTCTCTAAAATGAAACATCAAGTGAAGTCTATGAGAGAGAGAGAGAGGAGACTATATATATCAAAGGAGGGAGGTGAGTGTAGGATCTCCAAGTGGTGACCATATCCTATCATACTTATCACAACCTAACAACAAAGCATGAATCATAAGCATAGTCATCAAATCAATTAATGCATCCAATTAAAACCCTACACCAAAAAGCCTAGTCACCACATCTAGAAAATTCTAGAACACTGACTCACCTTATCAGTAGAAAAGATAAATCCGTCTTTAACAGAATGTTAAAAGACGGCTGATAGAAAACTGGAAACTGGCAACTTCCAAAAGTGATCCTGAAACGACTTTCAGGAAAACCCCGAAACTGTATAAATATACCCGCATTTGTATTACGACCGAATACAAATGCAACTGAGACAAAGATATAAAACCTACTTAATATAATACTCGGATGCGGCTTAAACCAAAGCCGACCAGTATCACCTGTCCGAAAATCGACACGTGCGTAAACGCACGTGCATTTTCCGAACCCTGCCATAAAACCATACGGCCTCTACAACGTTTCGCCCGAACTAGGGAAACTGTCTGTGGGGGACTCTAATGACTCGTCAGCACCCTGGCAGTGGGTTTAACCACAAACCGTCAGCGGCACTAGCAATGCGTAACGGCTGCCCACGGACTGACCTCAAGGGTGGCCGAGGAGCGAACTCAAGGGAGACCGATGAGCGAACTCCTCCGAAAACCCTACTGAGCCTAACAGTGACAATGTATATACAGTCCGGTCCGTTCGTCAATGAGTATCGCATATCTGCCTAGGGGGCTAGTAACGTCAGACCCCCAATAGCAGTATAAGTCGTGTCGGAGTGAAGCCTCAATACACCCTGAGATACTACTGGAGTACCTACCAGTAAATCTCCTACCATGGCCATGGATTTATGTAATGGCTCTCCTAGACACAGCACGATCTCGCCCCCAATACCGGGAGAGACGAATCCCCTGCCGATCCGCTCACGTGCCTCCATATGGCTCGGGACTGTACCCAAAAGCTACCTGTTTGCACGACTCCTTTGAGCCGTGGTAGGGTAGAAATCAAAGCACAGTGGGAACTCACACGAGACAAATGACGACCTCAGGTCGATGAACTAACCTGTACACATGTCACCAGGGAACTGCTATCTGACGGTAGATATAATACTAACTAGCAGATTCCCGGCGAGTCCTGTCCGGTGTACTCATAACCTAATGAGCACCTGTATACATCTTAGGTGATCCAACTGACACCAGTGGCTTGTGAGACCGGCCACCGCCCCTCGTCGGGGTCTCGACTGTACACACTAGTCTACTCCGGAGTATCGATGCCCTGTCTCGAAACTCCCACGACTAGGGACCATAATTAAGGATATGCATATAAACTACCCAACTCTCACGTATATGATCGCCATCATACTGTTGGTAGTAAAGCAAGATCCTAAGGGCTCTATCAAAGTGTAACATGCAATCAGTCACCTGAACATGTACATGACTGATAAAGGCAAACCAGATAGCATACTATCATCTCGAGTAAGACTGTCCTACCGGGATAGGTCCTCCGCAATCATTGCAATCACGTACCTGCGATCCAATAATTGACTATGAGGGCACTATCTCCAACAAATGATATACACGTGCACTTCTAAAGCCAGTTTAGAGTGACGCTATACTTATCCTCCTGCCGGGTCTCATAGTCTGGAATAATAGTAGTGTCAAGTCTGGGTAAACAAGAACCTCCCTGTCACCGTCCTTGAGGCTACTGGAGTACCTCTCGGGTGTCTGAGGTTACCCACCATATCTGCGGAATGGCTATTGGAATGTCAAACCTGATTGAATATATAGGTCCTATTAAATTTTCCATAATCGTTTGCGGTTCTGGAATCACTTCCAGTTCTACCATACTCCCACTAGTGTTTTCTGAAAAAGTCCATTTTAATAAAACCGTGGCGAGTCAAGAACAATATCACTATTGATCTTCCAGATGGTAGAAATGCCAACCCTCGTCAAAGCCAGGGTCAACCCACAAACTGCCATTACAGAAACGTGCCTTGAGTTATCCAGTGTCTGGTTTTAAGCATAAGCTGGACAACTCCCCATATCTTAACATCGTTAAGATATGAACCATTCTATATACAATATAGAAATAGAGGCGCTAATTTAATTAGAACCGGATTCAAATCATGCAGCTGTCTCCAGTGCATATCAACTTAATGGAGAGAGGCTACTCAGCATTACTCAACTTAGGAATACATCCAATTATGAGTAACCTGTAAGAGAAACAAGTTTCTCAAAACCACCACTATCATCTGAATACCAATCACAAGAATCTTCATCTTCGATCTCTTTGAAGAATCCCGATACTTGCGATAAATGGTTCTCTACTTTATTCTTTTACCCACAATTTCTCAAAACTTAGACATTGTATTTCTATGAAACACTTGTCTAAAAACTAGAGAAGTCATAAGTAAACAGAACATAGTATGAGGACCTACCCCTTTGTCCTGACGGACACTGGACAACATACAATACTCTGTATAAGTCCATTGAGTTGAATAACTCAAAACCTGTGCATCGTAGGTTGAAAACTGTACCTAGTCTATTTCCTCAAATATCACCAATTACAACGAATTCCTATATAATGAGGATGATCTCCTAATTCCCAATGACTTAATCCCACTCATCATCTGTAAAACCGTACAGATATGAGAATGAAACCTGGTAAATACATACACTTGAGTAAGTATGTTATCGGGAAATCAGTTTTCCTTTAACAATGCACTGAAACATGAAAAATGTTTCGTAGGGGTATCCTGGTATTCCTAGTAATGCCTCTTCCATAATTCAATTCATGACTTTAACCGTATATTTCTTTGCTATCTCTCCAAATCCCTTTATTTGTCTTTATTCATTACCTTCTGTACACCCCTTTAGGCTAAGTGGTTTTCTTCCTTCCCTACCGTTCGGCACCAGCCAATGGTTTGGAAGAAGACAATCCAGTAAGCATAATGGGTGTACTCTCCTAATCCTAGGAGTACTCGCAACTTGAGAGAAGGTGATGATAAAAGACAACTGAATAATTCCTTATTCTCTTTCTCCCGAACTGGGGAAAAAAGCAAAGGTGAAATAGGAGTGGCGATGAAGTACACGGTTTTGGTCGTGAATGATAACAGTCGCAATTTACTTTGCCCTCTTTCTAATTCCTTTATTTTGTCTTTTGTTATTACCTTATGTACACCCTACTTAGGCTAATTGGTTTTCTTCATTCCATACCGTTCGGCACCAGCCTATGGTTTGGAAGAAGACTATCCAATAAGCGTAATAGGTGTACTCTCCTAAACTAAGGAGCCCTCGCAACCTGAGAGAAGGTGATGATAAAAGACAACTGAATAAACCAATTCTATTTCTCCTGAACCTGGATCCATCCTCGAAGAAGTCCGTCCGAGTTCGTATATAACCATACGATAGATCTATCCAATGGAAGTGGAAGTCCGTAGTAATACGGGGTGTTCTGAGAAATACAAAGGGTAAAAGAAGGAGCGGCAATGACTTATGCAACTTTAGACAATCCAAAAAGTCAGTATTTTAATAAGGTTCGGTCAACTTGGTCACTGAGTCATAGTCAAGGGTCGGTCAAAGGTCGCTGCCAAAGAGAGAGAGAGAAAAGAAACACTCTGCGTACACTCTAACCTAGATCAGAATGGTTATCAATTTATCTAATCAGGAAACCTCCCACTGTACCGTCAAATTCTCCTCCAAACCTGAAAGAAGAATTAGTCGGGATTACCCAATGTAACACCTTAGGTCGTGTTTAGGGGTAATTATAATTTACTAGATAGTTTTTGGTAAAAAGTTTACCAAATTAAGTTTCTGATGTTTTATTCTAATTAATGAATATTTTATTAGGATTTTTGTAGGCACACACACACACTTGTGCATGTTATCTAGGGTTAGGAGATGGGGTTAAACCATGATTGACAACCATGGTGGGCTAACCAATTCCTAAGCCATTTTAAGTTTTGTGTTAGGTGTATTTGGGTTTTATTATGGTGATTGTTTTCTTGGTTCTCATTGTGAGAAATGGTTTGGATTTTGTTGACTTGGAGAGAGAAGGAGAGTATGGGCAACATGGCTTGACCCATGCTCATTTAATGAGAGAGAGAGGGGGGGTTGACTAGGGTGTTCTCATTTCTTTCCTCCTCTATCTCACTCCTCTCACTCCCAACACACACACACCCTCATACAAGCAGCAGCAGCAGAGGAAGCAATTAGCAGCAGCAACAACATCAGAAGAAGTAGCAGCAAGCAGCAGCATCAGCAGCAGCATGGGGCAGCAGCAGCAACAGGAGCAGTAACAGCTTCAGCAGGCCCTGTAGCAGCTCCAAACCTTCTCCTTCCTCTCCTTCATGCACTCTAAGATCTTTAAATGAGGTACGATCTGAGCCTAACTTCCTTTCTTGCTAAACTAGTGATTGTTAAGCTAAATTAGTGTTAAAAAGTGAGATTTTGTGCTTGAAATGGTGATTTGTGTGGACTTGTGGTTTAGTGCTGTTAATATTGGTTAACCTACCCTAATTAGGTGTTATTAAGACCATGTAAACCTAGTTAGACCCCAGATTACACCAAAATACCATAGGGTTTCTAATTGTGCAAATTTAGTGTTTTTAAGTGAACTTTTTGGTTTTCTGTGATCTGCTATAGGCCCGAGTGGTTCAGGTTGAAATTGAGTTAACTGGAGCTTGTATACAAGGTATAGACCACACCACCAGAGCCCGAGACCCCCACCCCATAGCGAGGCCGCCGATTTAATCTTTCTGGCCGCAATTTGCGGCCAGATAGGAGAATTTCTGGGTGATGTTGGATGGGTAGGAGTCTGTTGTTATTTCTAGGCCAGTGGTATGTATAGTTTTGTAAGTTGTTAGTCTGGGTAGAATCTGGGACGTTATATCGTATTTCTAGTACGTTAGGTCCGCGCGATACGCGAGAGGGTTCCATGATTCAGCGTATCGCGGCGTATCGGGGTTAGTTTTAGACGCGTGCACACGTTTAGCGTATCGTACCCACGCGCGTTTAGTTCGCGACGCGAGCGTATCGTTTGACTTCGATATCGCATTTTGCGAGATAGTTGCTTATATATGGATTCTTGTGTAATTCCAGGTTCGCAGGCGGGTACGTCGTACGAAGCTAAGAAAGGGAAGCAGGTGGTGGGCTACGAGTAGCGCATGACCAGGTGAGTAGATTTAACATCTACGGGGAAATCGCCCGTATCGCGTTAAGCGTCAGGGCGAGTCAGGATATTAGATTGTAGATGTTCATATGGTCTGTAGTAGCATACCTTATTGTTGCATATAGGAATGATAGCATAGGACACTGCACTGTCACTAACGGTTCAAGTCGCACGAGCACGATTGATATGCTACACTCACACCGTTAGTGATTGACATGACACTCACACTATAGGATTGGTATAAATCATATATCATATTGATTCTACCTTATTGATGTTGTCATGATTTGCCGCATAACGTCATATGTTATATCCATATTCGGGCACAGATGCATCACATACCCCTACTGGTACTACGTGCACACACATATTGATATCTTCATACCTGCGCGCATGCACACTGTATATTCATACCAGTGCACACATATATTGATATCTTCATACCAGCGCACATGCACACTGTATATTCATACCAGTGCACACATATATTGATATCTTCATACCTGCGCACATGCACACTGTATATTCATACCAGTGCACCCATATATTGATATCTTCATACCTGCGCACATGCACACTGTATATTCATACCAGTGCACACATATTGAGATGTTCATACCTGCGCACATGCACACTGTATATTCATACAAGTGCACACATATATTGATATCTTCATACCTGCGCACATGCACACTGTACATTCATGCCAGCGCACACATATATTGATGTCTTCATACTTGCTTAGATTACGCATTGAGATATGTTGTTTCCATGTAAATTCTGGATTTGGGGAACCGTGGATATTTCAAGAGAATAGTTAATTATTTAAAAACCCGGTTTCCCTTGATATGATATTTCGGTGCGTCCACCATGTGTTTTCTCGGTACTAGAGTGATATATGTGAACCCGAATCGAGGAGTTGGATGAGGCCGATTACGGGTACATGGTGGACCCGGTATGGTACCCCGGGACGAGAACGGTTTCGCTGTGTAGTAGACGGTGAGCCTGGCAGAGGGACTACTACCTACTGGTGATTGGTTGAACCTGGCGGTTATCCGGAGGATACCGACCAGGGTTGATGGATGGATACGGGCCGACTCGTACTGCCAGGGCCGAGGGCCGATACCGCAGACAGAGCCCGTGGGCTGATCCGGACTGACGGATTCCCTATACAGGAGGATTTGCGTGTCGATGCTTGGCACGAGTATTTCTTGATATTTTGGGTGCCGATGTTGGGCACTCATGGTTATATGAGATCCACAGGATTGGAGGACCGAGGAGGATGACGACGCCTGAGTAGTATTGGGATTTGGGTACATTGATGGGTACTGATTATACTTTCCACGATGACATTCCGTGTAGATGTTATATTTCCCATGCTCAGTATGTAGTAATTCATATCTCATCCTGTATCTAATATGCCTGATATAGTACCCATTGCTATACCTGATCATTGCATACCCTGTTCATTCTATATAGGGTTGTTAGATTGCATTGCTATACCTGATCATTGCATACCCTGTTCATTCTATATAGGGTTGTTAGATTGCATTGCTATACCTGATCATTGCATACCCTGTTCATTCTATATAGGGTTGTTAGATTGCATTGCTATACGTGATCATTGCATACCCTGTTCATTCTATATAGGGTTGTTAGATTGCATTGCTATACCTGATCATTGCATACGCTGTTCATTCTATATAGGGTTGTTAGATTGCATTGCTATACCTGATCATTGCATACCCGGTTCATTCTATATAGGGTTGTTAGATTGCATTGCTATACCTGATCATTGCATACCCTGTTCATTCTATATAGGGTTGTTAGATTGAATTGCTATACCTGATCATCACATGGAGATGTTATTAGATCGCACTTGTTGCATGATTGAGGATCCAGTTCATCATATAGATGTTATCTGTTGATATAGGTTAGAGTATCGTAGCGCGTGCATACTCGCGATTACCTTTATATGTTATCTTCTATTCTCGAGTTGGCAACTCACCCCCGTTGTGCCACAGTGTTTGCAGGTTGCCCTTCGGAGTAGTCGCGGCAGGCTGTATTCTTGCATCTTTTGACACAGATACCCCTACAGTTGGTGTACTAGCTCTTTTGCTAATAGGTGGGTTTTGTGCGGTATCTGGTTATCTTTCAGTTATGTACATTGTTGTATCTAGTACTCTCCATCTACCACTTATGTATTGACTTAGAGACCAGTTGTGAGGACGATGTATATTATTTTGTATTCTGGCGTCAGCTCGTTGTGAGCCGACTTTACTTATGCAGTTATTCTATCTGTGATGTTTCTCATTTGTTGCTCATTTTCTTCGCTACGGCGTCGTATATTGTGATCTTAGTGATTGTCTACTTAAGATTTCTTGACATCTTAGTAATTGGTTCTATAAATTGCTTAAATCACTTTATACTTTTACTGGTTTGATTTCTGGGTTTTCGACTTACTTAGTTGCGTTACGCCTGTAGACGTTACGTGGTTAAGTGCCATTCACGAGCCAAACCTTGGGTCGTGACAAAGTTGGTATCAGAGCGTAGGTTTACCTTCGGAGTGTAGGATGACCCGGGTATGATGGAGTAGGTAGCTGCAGCAGAGTGGCGTAGCGTGCGTATGTTCCGCGGCATACTCACGACACGGTACTCCGCCTAAGCGACCTTAGGACTTATTGATTGAATTTCCTTTATGATCGTATATATCCTTGTGATTCGATTTTCGTATCCTCATCGAATCCTACCTTCTTTCCCGTCATTATGCCGCCAAGGACTACGAGGGTGCAGAGAGAGGCCGGGAGAGCCGAGGTTCGAGTTGATTTATTTGAGACGAGGACTGATCCGAGTAGTACCCATGTTGTACCAGGACAGATTGTTTCTCCTACGACAGATCAGATCGCTAGACTAGTGGCAGAGATGCAGAGCTTGCGCCAAACGATGAGCTCATTGGTAGAGGTCGTTCGAGCGCAGCGACTGATGGTTGCCACCCCTGTTACCCAGTTGTTTCTTGCGATCATCATGCAGTATTCCGTCCCCTACATAGCACCGGTGGAGGCAGACCCCATTTACGAGACACGTCTTCCAGAGATCGTGAGAGTTCCGGAACAGTTGTGGAATCGTACTGGTGTACCAGCCCAGAGCAGAGGCTTAGGACGAGGACAGTCGTTTGGCTTCCATCCCCAGGCAGGACAGCATTCAGTGCGTAGGTGCTTACGATGCGGAAGCCTTCAACACCTCATCAGGCAGTGTTCCTTCACAGCACGTCAGGGTCGTGTTCTGAGACGTCGTGGACGCGGAGGGTTTGCACAGAGGGGTCAGGCTAGTAGAGGAGGAGTTCGATCTGTCGCAGATGAAGGACAGGCACACGTTTTCGCTTCGACTCATCGGGACGCGCGGGCGTCCAATGCGGAGCCTACAGGTACTCTTTTAGTATGTCCTTTTGTTGCACTAGTATGTTTACACACTTCGTGCCGAGTTTAGGATGAGAGTCGTGCTGGGTAGATTAGCCGTTTGTTGTGTTAACTTCTGTCAGCAATCCTTTTGTTGGGCGACACGTACTTCGGTCGTGTGCCCATCGGATAGGAGATAGAGATTCGTCTGTCATTTTGAACCTCCTAAAGATGTTGGATTTGGCAATCTCCTGGGCACGGACTGGTTAGCTACGTGCTAGGCGTTGTGGGCTACCGTGAGGAAATAGTTAGGTTTTGTTTTTCCGGGCAAGTCAGATCTTGTGGTGCAGGTGGATAGTGGTGCCACCTCTTTCAGCTTGAATTCAGCCTTATTTGCTAGTCGGCTCTGAGGAGATGTCGTGGATTCTTGGCATTTTTCGTGATGCTGTAGCCACAGTTGGGTTGTTGGACCGGTTTTCTTTCGTGCGAGAATTTTTCCGACGCCGTTCCAAGATAAGCCGGCGAAGCTTAAGGAGCTAAGGATCTTCTGCAGAGTAGTTGTTGAGGGAGTTATGCGTCTGAGTGTTTCACATTTAGGAAGCTCCTATTTCTGTTCGTCCAGGAGGAAACGACAGATTGAGGTTGTGTTGATGGATCGTCTTTTGAATCGGTTTACGGTGCGGATAAGTATCTTGTACCTCGCACTGACGAATTCTTCGATCAGCACCAGAGTGCGAGACCTTGTCTAAGTTCGTTAGGGATCAGGTCATCATTGTTGCGGGTCCGGAGTGATGACATTCCGAAGACTGCCTTGTGCGTGCTACGGGCTTTGTGTGTTTTGGGTGTGTCACTGGACTCACCAATGCTCTAGCAGCATTAGTAGGTGTGATGAACTAGTTTTCTTCGGGCCGTTCCTCGACCAGTTATTATTCTGTTATTTACGACATCCTGGTCTTTTTAGTGTGTCTTAAGGGATAGGAGTAGCACACGAGGATCTGTTATACGGATACTGGGAGAGCCCAGCGGTTTACTAGATTCTCGGAGTGTTCCCTTCAAGCTTGTTGTGTTGACTCCTAGGTTTTATAGTTATGGAGACGAATTGGTATGGTTTCGAGGAAGATCGTGGCCGTACAGCTTAGGCCCAAATTTGTGAGCAGGACGGAGGTCCGCCGATTTTTGGCTTAGCAGGTGTTACAGCCGTCTCATGCAGGATTGCTAGTGTAATGCTGCCCCGTTGACTAATTTGACTGGAATGGAGGTTTCTTTTCTGTAGACTGAGGCTTGTGTTCGGAGTTTCAGCAGTTGAAGACTAGGTTAACAACTGCATCGGCTCCTTCTTTGCTTTTGGTTCGGGCGACTTTGTGGTTTAACTGTGATGTTTCGTGAGTAGGACTTGAATGTGTACTGAGGTGACACAATGGAGTTAATCGTTTTTGCTTCCTTACATTTGGAGGAAGTACGAGATGGATATCCCACTCATGATCTGGAGATGGCCGCGATGGTTTTGCGTTGGAGATCAGAGACACCACTTGTTTGAGAGTCGTGTCAGATTTTCACGGACCACCGGAGTTAAAGGTACATCTTCCTGCGACGGAGATTGATTGTTGTGATAATCCTCCGCAGATTCACAGTTCTTGTGCGATCGTTGAGTACGGCATAAGTTTGTCTCTTCTGAGGAGACAGCTTGCTCATGTCCGCGCCCAGCCACTTTTCTTAAATCGCTTTCGCGAGACACTGGCCGCCGACACTCGTTCGTCAGGGATATTGGAGCCTACCCGGCTGGGTAATGTTTTGGAATCCTTGACTTGTGGCAATGGTGGGCTAGGCTAGAGAGACACTTGAGTACCTAGTATTATAAGGAAGAGACGAGGAATCCTAGGGCAGGCATATTGGTCAACTCTCTGTACTCATTCAAGCCCCACCAACTGTTAACGTGACTTGTAAGGTAGTTACGGGTGGGCAGGAATAGAAAGAGAAGTCTTGGGATTCGTTTCAAGTGTCTGTCTTGTTGTGTGCTTGAGTTGAGCAACTGAGACTGACGGGAGAGTTGCAACCTTTAACCGTTCCGAAGAGGGAACGAGAGCAGATCTTCCCGAAATTCGTTATGGTGTCCACCCAGGTTTAGTTAAGATGTGACTCCTTTCGGATGTTGTCATCTGGTGATACTCAGTTTGCTCAGTTGTTCTTGTTAGGTTGTGCGTATGTAGAAATTGTTGTCGGCAGTTGGGGATCGTTGTTTGCCATCGATAGGGTTCTCCTTTGATAGCAGTTATCAGGAGACACTTCAATTGGTAACCTTTAGGATTAGAGGTTAGGTCATGTCGATCACCAGTCTGTTTTTCCTAACTCCGTGTTATAGGATTATTGGACCTCAGCTAGTTTAGAAATTTCGGAAATGACTCGGTTGTTTTGGGTCAGGATGAGAACGGTATATTGCGGATAGCGATCAGATGCTGACCAAGATGGTCGCAGATTCAAGTTCGCAATGGCAGATCATGTATTCCCACGGAAAATTTCCGATAAATGACATGTTGAGTGTTGGGAAGTTTTCCAGGATAGTAAGTCTTTTTAGGATCCCTAAGGCGAGTTGGTTCGTTGCCTTAAGTTGGGCACTTCCACCCAGATTATTGAATATTCACCCCGTATTTCCTATGTCGATACTTGCAATTACCTTCATGACCTTTCTCATTGGATTCAGCGCCAGACCAATTAAGTTCGAGTGTGATCCTTCGTTCACCCAACAACCAGCCGTAATTTTGGGCCGGCAGGTGAAGAAACTTCGATCGAAGGTCTTGTGATCAGTGAAGATATTTGGGTGCATCCCAAACAGTGAAGAGGTCACCTGGGAGGCTGAGGGCGAGGTGCGGCAGAAGTTCCCTCATCCCTCTGAAGGTATGCGTAGCTTTGTATTTTAAAATTCGGGGACGAATTTTCTTTAAGGGGGGAAGATTGTAACACCTTAGGTCGTGTTTAGGTGTAATTATAGTTTACTAGATAGTTTTTGGTAAAAAGTTTACCAAATTAAGTTTCTGATGTTTTATTCTAATTAATGAATATTTTATTAGGATTTTTGTAGGCACACACACACTTGTGCATGTTATCTAGGGTTAGGAGATGGGGTTAAACCATGATTGACAACCATGGTGGGCTAACCAATTCCTAAGCCATTTTAAGTTTTGTGTTAGGTGTATTTGGGTTTTATTATGGTGGTTGTTTTCTTGGTTCTCATTGTGAGAAATGGTTTGGATTTTGTTGACTTGGAGAGAGAAGGAGAGTATGGGCAACATGGCTTGACCCATGCTCATTTAATGAGAGAGAGAGAGGGGGTTGACTAGGGTGTTCTCATTTCTTTCCTCCTCTATCTCACTCCTCTCACTCCCAACACACACACACATCCTCATACAAGCAGCAGCAGCAGAGGAAGCAATTAGCAGCAGCAACAACATCAGAAGAAGTAGCAGCAAGCAGCAGCATCAGCAGCAGCATGGGGTAGCAGCAGCAACAGGAGTAGTAACAGCTTCAGCAGCCCTTGTAGCAGCTCCAAACCTTCTCCTTCCTCTCCTTCATGCACTCTAAGATCTTTAAATGAGGTACGATCTGAGCCTAACTTCCTTGCTTGCTAAACTAGTGATTGTTAAGCTAAATTAGTGTAAAAAGTGAGATTTTGTGCTTGAAATGGTGATTTGTGTGGACTTGTGGTTTAGTGCTGTTAATATTGGTTAACCTAGCCTAATTAGGTGTTATTAAGACCATGTAAACCTAGTTAGACCCCAGATTACACCAAAATACCATAGGGTTTCTAATTGTGCAAATTTAGTGTTTTTAAGTGAACTTTTTGGTTTTCTGTGATCTGCTATAGGCCCGAGTGGTTCAGGTTGAAATTGAGTTAACTGGAGCTTGTATACAAGGTATAGACCACACCACCAGAGCCCGAGACCCCCACCCCATAGCGAGGCCGCCGATTTAATCTTTCTGGCCGCAATTTGCGGCCAGATAGGAGAATTTCTGGGTGATGTTGGATGGGTAGGAGTCTGTTGTTATTTCTAGGCCAGTGGTATGTATAGTTTTGTAAGTTGTTAGTCTGGGTAGAATCTGGGACGTTATATCGTATTTCTAGTACGTTAGGTCCGCGCGATACGCGAGAGGGTTCCATGATTCAGCGTATCGCGGCGTATCGGGGTTAGTTTTAGACGCGTGCACACATTTAGCGTATCGTACCCACACGCGTTTAGTTCGCGACGCGAGCGTATCGTTTGACTTCGATATCGCATTTTGCGAGATAGTTGCTTATATATGGATTCTTGTGTAATTCCAGGTTCGCAGGCGGGTACGTCGGACGAAGCTAAGAAAGGGAAGCAGGTGGTCGGCTACGAGTAGCGCACGACCAGGTGAGTAGATTTAACATCTACGGGGAAATCACCCGTATGGCGTTAAGCGTCAGGGCGAGTCAGGATATTAGATTGTAGATGTTCATATGGTCTGTAGTAGCATACCTTATTGTTGCATATAGGAATGATAGCATAGGACACTGCACTGTCACTAACGGTTCAAGTCGCACGAGCACGATTGATATGCTACACTCACACTGTTAGTGATTGCCATGGCACTCACACTATAGGATTGCTATAAATCATATATCATACTGATTCTACCTTATTGATGTTGTCATGATTTGCCGCAAACGTCATATGTTATATCCATATTCGGGCACAGATGCATCACATACCCCTACTGGTACTACGTGCACACACATATTGATATCTTCATACCTGCGCACATGCACACTGTATATTCATACCAGTGCACACATATATTGATATCTTCATACCAGCGCACATGCACACTGTATATTCATACCAGTGCACACATATATTGATATCTTCATACCTGCGCACATGCACACTGTATATTCATACCAGTGCACCCATATATTGATATCTTCATACCTGCACACATGCACACTGTATATTCATACCAGTGCACACATATTGAGATGTTCATACCTGCGCACATGCACACTGTATATTCATACCAGTGCACACATATATTGATATCTTCATACCTGCGCACATGCACACTGTACATTCATGCCAGCGCACACATATATTGATGTCTTCATACTTGCTTAGATTACGCATTGAGATATGTTGTTTCCATGTAAATTCTGGATTTGGGGAACCGTGGATATTTCAAGAGAATAGTTAATTATTTAAAAACCCGGTTTCCCTTGATATGATATTTCGGTACGTCCACCATGTGTTTTCTCGGTACTAGAGTGATATATGTGAACCCGAATCGAGGAGTTGGATGAGGCCGATTACGGGTACATGGTGGACCCGGTATGGTACCCCGGGGTGAGAACGGTTTCGCTGTGTAGTAGACGGTGAGCCTGGCAGAGGGACTACTACCTACCGGTGATTGGTTGAACCTGGCGGTTATCCGGAGGATACCGACCAGGGTTGATGGATGGATACGGGCCGACTCGTACTGCCGGGGCCGAGGGCCGATACCGCAGACAGAGCCCGTGGGCTGATCCGGACTGACGGAAGCCCTATACAGGAGGATTTGCGTGTCGATGCTTGGCACGAGTATTTCTTGATATTTTGGGTGCCGCTGTTGGGCACTCACGGTTATATGAGATCCACAGGATTGGAGGACCGAGGAGGATGACGACGCCTGAGTAGTATTGGGATTTGGGTACATTGATGGGTACCGATTATACTTTCCATGATGACATTCCGTGTAGATGTTATATTTCCCATGCTCAGTATGTAGTAATTTATATCTCATCCTGTATCTATTATGCCTGATATAGTACCCATTGCTATACCTGATCATTGCATACCCTGTTCATTCTATATAGGGTTGTTAGATTGCATTGCTATACCTGATCATTGCATACCCTGTTCATTCTATATAGGGTTGTTAGATTGCATTGCTATACCTGATCATTGCATACCCTGTTCATTCTATATAGGGTTGTTAGATTGCATTGCTATACCTGATCATTGCATACCCTGTTCATTCTATATAGGGTTGTTAGATTGCATTGCTATACCTGATCATTGCATACCCTGTTCATTCTATATAGGGTTGCTAGATTGCATTGCTATACCTGATCATTGCATACCCGGTTCATTATATATAGGGTTGCTAGATTGCATTGCTATACCTGATCATTGCATACCCGGTTCATTCTATATAGGGTTGTTAGATTGCATTGCTATACCTGATCATCACTTGGAGATGTTATTAGATCGCACTTGTTGCATGATTGAGCATCCAGTTCATCATATAGATGTTATCTGTTGATATAGGTTAGAGTATCGTAGCGCGTGCATACTCGCGATTACCTTTATATGTTATCTTCTATTCACGAGTTGGCAAGTCACCCCCGTTGTGCCACAGTGTTTGCAGGTTGCCCTTCGGAGTAGTCGCGGCAGGCTGCATTCTTGCATCTTTTGACACAGATACCCCTACAGTTGGTGTACTAGCTCTTTTGCTAATAGGTGTGTTTTGTGCGGTATCTGGTTGTCTTTCAGTTATGTACATTGTTGTATCTAGTACTCTCCATCTACCACTTATGTATTGACTTAGAGACCAGTTGTGAGGACGATGTATATTATTTTGTATTCTGGCGTCGAGCTCGTTGTGAGCCGACTTTACTTATGCAGTTATTCTATCTGTGATGTTTCCCATTTGTTGCTAATTTTCTTCGCTACGGCGTCGTATATTGTCATCTTAGTGATTGTCTACTTAAGATTTCTTGACATCTTAGTAATTGGTTCTATAAATTGCTTAAATCACTCTATACTTTTACTGGTTTGATTTCTGGGTTTTCGGCTTACTTAGTTGCGTTACGCCTGTAGACGTTACGTGGTTAAGTGCCAGTCACGGGCCAAACCTTGGGTCGTGACACCCAAAGAGTAAACAAACTCATTAGTGAGAATCGGGACCCAACTATCATCGCATGATAACTTGATGGAAGCCACTCAAGTTATCACACTCCAGAAGGTATGCGCATACTTGGCAAGTTTCAGTTTCTTTAGAAACTCCCGATATGATTTTTGCCCCATGCTCTTATGACCTTGACGAAAGCCAACAAATCATAAGTCACATGTCAAGTTCTACCCGTCATTATCCAGGTTAATTTGAACCCTCCTGTACATACCCTTGACGAAAGCCAACAAGGTAATACGACCGTCCCAAACCAACACATCTATTTATGCTACAAATGAATACCCAACAACTACCAAACACTATGCCTTGACGAAAGCCAACAAACATAGCTTGAATACTACTGACCATCCATAAGATACGAAGGAGGGCTACGACTTGTTTTTGGCGAAAAACCTTTAACATAGTGAACTTGATCTCGTTGAAGGAACGCGATAGCTTTTTATAAAGATAAAGTGGCGAAAACCTTTTGCTAAAGAGGTCACTTCCGGTGAAGGGATCTCGGCTCTTTCCTCGTGGAATGAGGTGCAGGATATTCTAACTGAATACCGCTATGCAAAGCAACTTGCAATCGAGTATATTGAAGTTATTACCCTGACGCAAACTTCTGCTCAAGGGGTCTCTCCCGGTGAAGGGATATCTGCCGTTGCCTCGTCGAATGAGGTGCGGGATATTCCAACTGAATATCACTATGCAAAACAAAAGGAAACGTCTTTGTAATAACACTTTTAAATTGGTTCCAACAACATCAAATATAGGTTTGTTTTATCCTTGCGTTGATAAGAATCAATGCAGTCCCACCAATCAATCACACCAGAAAAGAACGAAAATATAATGTACGTATATGCCATCCGCATTCGCTACTGGGTCCCATCATCACCCATTAGGTTAGTTAACTAACGACAGAGCGGGGATTGGACTAGCGCGGGTGTAAAACATATACAACATCTAATAGTATATATACCAATATACAATAATCGCTCCAGGCGTGATGATATGCAACATTACAGAAAAGTAATAAGCATCACAGAACAATACAGATAATATGAGATCCCCGGGTTTCACAGAGCCGCTACTGAAACCCGACGTTCCCCTGGTCATGTGGATAGCCTGTGCAATGAAACCTAGACCCCTACGGGTGCGGCAAGTTACCCGCCAAAACCTGAAGCGAGGTAGTCCCCCACAGCATAGTGAATGGAACACTCGGCACTTCACGGAACCCGGTAAATTGAGCACCCCTCCTTGGATCAACCTGTACCCCCTACGAGTGCGGCGAATAGTCTGCCAATTCTAGAGTGAGGCCCCTCTGCCTCTCAAAGCCATGAGATACGGACCCGTTGCCCTCCAGAACCCGGTTATCCGTGCACTCCGTCGCGGGGTAAACCTAGTACAGAAATAAAAATATGTACAACGGGTACATCGACCTTAATCCGGTCGTGCCCTAAAAGATTATTATACAAACAGGCAGTGACGACAGTCCACATGTTGGACGCTCGCCCGCAATATCAAATGTACAAATAAATCCAAACAGTACTACCATTGCACACTGCTATCCACCACAACATATCCGCAACAACACAGCACAACACAGAACATCAACGCGAATGTCACGTTCGCAAATACGTCTAAAAGAGCTATAGCAATTAGACGCAATTTACCGCTCGAATGACATTTCTGGTCGGAGATATAATATAAGTACTGCATACTAACAAGTTTAAAATTTCGATCGACAAAATTTCCCAAAGTGGGCCCCACGAACATCTGCCATACAGTAATAAAATCTGGGCCCAAAAGAATAGTACCAAAAACCACAATTTCCAATGTTAAGCTCTCTGGAAAAACTTGGAGCACTGTTCCCACAAAACGGCCGCGGTTCTGCGGTCAAACCCTAGGTTTGACCGCGGATCCGCGGTGGTAATGAGGGATCACGTGCCCCAATTTTCCCAGAATTCTTAGAAAAGCCTGCTCTGTTTTCTGTGATATGTAAAATTATTTTTAGACCCCTTTTAAAATCGACAGAAACTTTAGACTTGGAATTTGCGGTTTTCGAAAATCCGTTCGATCGATGTTTTAAACACGTTAGCACAAGTTAGTAAAGCTTAATGGTGAGGCTCTGATACCACTGTAAGTCCACGGTACCAGCCCGACCGTCTAAGAGACGCCAAATGCGGAACAAAAACTTTTACAACTGGCGCTATCGTGTACTATAACCCGGATCTGCCATTAAAGCTAAACTAACAAACTACAAAGTGAGTAGAAATGTTATACCGAACGATCCGAGTCCTTCGGTCTTCAACCATCATCCCACGCTTTGTTGCGGCTGCTCCGATCTCCTCGATCTCCATTCTTCTCGTCCAGATGGCACCACGTCGACGGATCTTTAAACGGGCTCCCGCCTCTGAACCGAGGCAACTCGATCATCAAGTTTGCTAAAAGAGATGACCAAGATTGATGTAGAGAATGAGTAGAACACTTTGTCTCGTTACGTCCAAAGCCATGGACAAACGGTTAATGAAGCTTCCTTTTGGATCGGGTGAAATGAGAAATGAGGTTATCTAATTTCCGTGAACCAAAACTATCATAAATCTATTTCAAGCAACCATATCCCCATCAAATGAATGGCCGGCCACATTTGAAGAGGTGGGGGTGAGTGTAGGAGAGGGGGGAGGTGACCATAACCTTTAATGATATGAATGATTCATCATAACACCTAGCATAAACATTGAATCATAAAACCCTTAGTCATCAAAACATTAATTGAACAATTAATGCAACCATGAGTCACTAATCCTAGTCATCATCTAGAAACTTCTAGAAGCACGACTCACCCTCATGACTCACCCAAGAAAAGATAAATCCGTCTTTAACCGAAGGCGATAGAAAACTGGAAACTGACAACTTCCAAAAGCGATCCCGAAATGAATTTCAGGATAACCCCGTAACAGTATAAATATACCCGCATTTGTATTACGACCGAATACCAATGCAACTGAGACAAAGATATTATATCTATACAGTATAATACTCGGATCCGGCTTAAACCAAAACCGACCAGTATTATCTGCCCGAAATATGACACGTGCGAAAACGCACGTGCATTTTCCGAACCCTGCCATAAAACCATACGGCCTCTACAACGTTTCGCCCGAACTTGGGAAACGGTCTGTGGGGGACTCTAATGACTCATCAATACAATGGCACTGGGTATAACCTCTAGCACGTCAAAGGTACGAGCTGTACGTAACGGTTGCCTATGTATTGATTGGAAGGGAAGCTGACGAGCGAACTCATTCATGAACCCTACCGAATCTGACAGTGACAATATACGTACTGTTCGGTCCGTTCGTCTAAAGAGTATCGCATATCGAGTCTAGGGGGGTAGATAAAGTCAGACCCCTAATAACGCCATAATTCGTGTCGGTATGAAGCCCATCACCACCTGAGAAACTACTGATCCAAATCAGTAATTCTCCACTACCTCGTCCGAGAATTTCTAGTGATGGCCACCCGTGCACTGTGCGACATCAACCCCCAATACCTGGAGAGACGAATCTCCGACGATCCGCTCACTGACTCCACGTGGCTCGGGACTGTACCCAAAAAATACCTGTTTGCACGTCTCCTTTGAGCGTGGTAGGGTAGAAATCAAAGTACAGTGGAAACTCACACGAGACAAATGACGATCTTAGGTCGACAAACTAACCTGTACACATGTCACCAGGGAACTGCTATCTGACGATATGTATAATACCAACTAGCATGTTCCCGGCGAGTCCTGTCCGGTGTACTTATAACCCAATGATCACCTGTATACATCTTAGGTGAAACAACTGACATCAATGGCTTGTGAGACCGGCCACCGCCCCTCGTCGGGGTCTCGACTGTATACACTAGTCTACTCTGGAGTATCGATGCCCTACCCGAAACTCGCATGACTAGGGACACTTTTAAGGATGTGCTTTACAAACCCCAGCTCCCACGTATATGACCGCCATCATACTGCTGGTAGTCTAGCAAGAATCCTATGAGCTCTATCATCATGTAATAGTGAACTAAAGCATGTATGCGATGATAAAGACAAACCAGATAGCATACTATTATCTCGAGCAATACTGTCATATCGGTATTGGTCCTGCCTCAATCATTGTAATCACGTACCTGCGATCCAATAATTGACTTTGAGGGCACTATATACAACATAAATATCCATAAAACTGCATAACCAATGAATATATGGATGCATCTGATATCATGCAATGATTGCAATAATTAAACTAGCATATGGAAACTATAACATATTACAACTATCAGCTAGCAAGCTATGTCACTGAAATAGTATTTTCTACAGTGTACGTGACATGGCAATTACCGATGAAGATGTGTGTGAGCCGGAAAGCGAGAGTACGTAGAGCATACGCGTCATTGGTAATGGTGCTGGTGTCTTAACAGTATGGTTTCATAATTACTACGTACACAATAACATGCAATGAGGCGATAACAACATAATAATGAAAATGAATAGTAAATACAACAATAATGTGCGGAACATGAATAATAACGTGACAACAAGGAATCTACCTTACTATACATGTGTTATACTGTTTTGCCGTTTGAAATAGTACGAATCGTGGTGTTTGAAAATAAGGACTACGGTGTTTTTAAGAAAAGATACGACTTTTAAAATATCCGTCGTATCCCTTAGTATGTCTTAAAAATTTTCACGATTCGTTAGTTTTGGAAAATAGGTATGACTCGGGTCCAGTCTGACTTCTACTAGTAAACTACAAGTCTAACTAACAACCAATCGAAAGGGGTACGGAAACCACCTACATCTGAGTCGATATATATATCTGTCTATATAATAGTCGGTGATCCCGCCTCAGTAGTATCCCATATGATACACCATCTGATATGACATCCTCAAATCAAGAGTGCGGATCTATCATCAATATGTAGGTCGTACGGTAAATCCATCGTACGGCATCCCAAACTGGGTACGGGTCAATATCACATTTATCTTATTATTCATCTGGTATCCACATTATCACATATCGTGGGTAGGGATACTGATCTAAGTCTAGTACACTACTAATACCATCAACATATATAAATGAGTGTGTATGAAACACATCGCCTACTGATCTGCTATCATCACATTTCACATCTCATAATACGATCCAAATCATATCACCGATCTCGTGGCATCAAGCCCAAACTCATCGACTCATCCCCAACTATCATCCACTATCCTCATTATCCATATATATATATATATATATATATATATATATATATATATATATATATATATATATATATATATATATATATATATAGTCCCATACCTATGTGTATATAAATATAAACATATCCTATTTACGCACAAGTACTAAAATGCATGCAAGTGTGAGGGGGTGCGTGTATGCAAATCCTTACTCTAGGGTTTCGTGACTAGGAAATCCGCTAAAGTCCTTTCTTCAATTCTCGCTAACCCTAAACCCATAAGCTCCTAAGGCTTCTGTTATGAGGTGTTCATATTTCGTAATAACATATAAAAGTATATCGTTACCACATCACCTCATTACTCATAACTTTGCGGGGGTGCTATACGCCATCCACTCGATTTCTCCCCGTAGATATAAATCTACTCACCTGATCTTCGCTCGCCGGTGCCGACGTCGCCACGCGCTTGCTTGTCGTCTCGAAATCCACATGGGGTACCTACATGTCATATATAGCATCGTAAATGAATTCACGCACGAAAACCAAATCGGCACGCGTATCATGCATAGGTCAAAACCTATCGCCTACGCATGCAAGAACAACCAAACCAACCCTCGATGTCGATGTACAAACGTCAAACCATCGATAAAAACATCAAACGTACCAATCATGATTTCACAAATCACTAATTATATAAGAAATAGGTTAAAATTCACAAAAACCCCAAACTTGCTTTAAAAGCTATTTTTCCGAAAACCAAGCAAGCAAAAATTAACCGTTTTAGTACAAAACTTGATGTTTTAGCAAAACTAGTGGTTACACTACTTACTAATTATCTTAATTAGGCCACATAAACGTTTACTAGATTTTAATTTCACTTATTTGTATTAATTCAAAAAAAGCTAGTTTGCAAATTTTACCACTTTTAACAATTTTATAGCAAAAATGCACAAACAGCAGTTTAGCTTGGATTTGCATGGTCTAAAGTATTGAACTACAATTTAAAATGTTAATAATGTCATGAATAACCTAATTGGATTTTTCTCTTAGTTATATTCATAGTTTACAAAAACCTAGTTTGTTAAAAAGCTTAAGTTTGGACATTTTTTCAAGTAAACACTTATAATTAGCAACTAGATTAGTTTTAACAAGTTTTAAGATGCTAGCCCACATCACACAACCATGCACAATTGATCACAACCCAACTCCAAAACAAAACCCTAAACTTGAATTTTCAAGTTAGCAACTAGAATCAAAATTAAACACCAAATTAACTAAATTGGAGTAATTAACCAACAATTAAAACATAGGTTAAGGTTTATACCTCACAAATCAAGAGATCTAGCATGCAACATGACCTCCAAAATGCAAACTTTTCACCAAGATCCATGCTTGATAGGCTAAGGGAAAATGGGTAGGAGTTGCATTTGGATTTAGCTTTGAATTTTTGTGGATTTGAAGCATTTTTGGTGAATTTTTTGAAGAGAAAAGAGAAGGGAAAAAAGAGGGGCCGCACCATGAGGGGCTCGGCCAGAATTATGGGGGCAGAGGAGAGAGAGTAAGTGGGGAAAAACATGGTCAAGTTAACACAAAGTCAAAGATTATACTCATTTCTTTATTTTCTTTCTTTCATTCTCTTTGTTTTTTTTTTCTTTCAAAACCCTTTTCAAGTGGGGAAAAATTGGGAATGGGCTGCCAAGGGGCTCGGCCAGCAAGACATGGGGATGGGTGTGGGTTTCTGTGGGTGAGAAAAATGATAAATGTTATACCCCAATTCAATTTACACTAATATCTGTTAGTTATATGTATGCCCTAGAGGCCATTACTGTACATAGGATGTATATTGTAGTGGATGCTGGGTCATATATAGGGAGGACTTTCTTGCTCGACATGATAGTATGCTATCTGGTTACTCTTTACCTTAACGTGTATACTAATTGTCTCTCTGTTACATGTTGGTAAAGCCCTTAGGATGTGTACTTGACTACCTGGACTATGATGCGGATCATACTAGTGGGGACATGGTAGTCCATAAGTACATCCTTTAAAGTCCCTAGTCGTAGGTGTATCGAGACGGGGCATCGATATACCAGAGTAGACTAGCGTGTACCTTCTCGACCCATACAGATGGGCGATGGATGATCCCATATCCATTGGTGTTTGACATCAGAGGAGATATACGGGTGCTCAGTAGAGACTGGGTACACTGGACGGACTCGCCGAGAACTCCCAGATGGTATTATACCTCACGTCAGATGGCAGTTCTCTGGTGACACTGGTACAGAGTAGTCTGGTGACACTGGACCCGAGATCGTCATAGAGTCTTGTGTGGTTCCCACTATGCTTTGATTTCCATCTTACCACGTCCAAGAGGGCGTGCAAAACGGTGGTTTTTGGGTACAGTCCCGAGTCACATGGAGGCAATGAGCGATAGGAGGGGATTCGTCTCTCCCGGTATAGGGAGTTGATGTTGCGCTGTGTTCGATTGGCTATAACAGGAAATCCCTGGCCAGGGTTGCTGAGATTTACTGGTAAGTGTTACCAGTAGTTTCTCGAATTGTTATAGACCTCATATCGACACGACTTATCGAGCTATTGGGGTCTGACGTTTACCACCCCTAGGCGAGATATGCGACATATCAGACGATCAGACCGGACTGTACGGTAGTGTTACTGGTTGGATTCACTGGAGTGTGAGCGGGCTTGCTCGTCGATCTTCTGATCGCTCAATACCCGGGTGGCCGTTACGTTTAGCAGACCGCTTGCGGCTTGTGGGTGGTTGATATGATCATCACCTGCTGCCGGCGTATTGACGAGTCTTTAGAGTCCTACACAGAGGTTTCCTGGCTCCAGCGAAACGAAATAGGAGCGCATATGAGATATGTGCGGGACCGAGAATAATGCGAGTATGTGATACCGTATTTCATTCTCGCGATATATGTATCGAATGGTTGTATGCGATATAACCTAGTTATCGAATCAAGGGTTGATTCGATAAGTCGATACATAGTATACTAGTCGGTTGTGTGCGACATGACCGGATCATTGAATCAAGTGTTGATTTAATGATTTAATGCATAATTATATATTCGATATATTACTTTGCATTAACTAGTATTGGTTCACTTTAAATAGTTTTTCTCGTTCGGATGTGCGCATTATATATGTGATATGATTTTGTGCACTTGCTTGTATCATGTTTGATGATACATGCTTTTTGGTTAAGTGTAAAGTATTAAACCTTGGTTAATGAAATGGTTAGGGTTTATTATTTATTATTTATTTATATTATTTAGTTATCCATTTATTTTTGATAAATGAATAAAAGAAAATAAAATGAAATGGTGGCTTTCATTTGTTGTTTTCATGAAGCTTCATGAACACTTTGACTAAGTGACCATTTTGTCTCTAGCTTGACCCTAACCATTCCTTTAACCATGATTGATTCTCTACACATTACCATAGTTAGTATTATGATAAGAAATGATTATTATTCTAATTCAATTATTCTTATCATAAGAATTTCTTCTTCTTCTTCATCTTCTTCCTTGAAGAAAACCTTACTTCATCAATGGTGGATTGATGAAACAAGTGAGAAATCCAATTCTAAAGTCTACCCACTTCCTATTTCTTCATCCTCCACCTCTAGCCAAGTAGTAGAGTGTATTTTTCTTCACAAGTTTCTTGACTTGGTGAAGTCGGAGCTTGATTTAGCGATGCCTCGACGTAGATCATCTTCGGCATGGACATCGACGACCTAGCTTGCCCATTCTCCGACGAAGCCGACGCTAGAGCCCGGGAACTCATATGGACAGAGAGGGGACTTCGTTGCGGAGCTATGGAGGTGGAGCACCGGATCTACAAAGGTTGCATTTCCGTATTCTTTATAGTTAAGTTGTTAACTAGTTATCTTTTCGCCTTAAATCTAGCCGACGATCCGTAGTCGGGTCTCTCGGCACACGTAAAATTTTATATTGGCATGTTCGATGTCTTGTGAGACCACTATAGGGTGCCTAGGAACCTTTCACTGGTATCAGAGCCTAGCTAGAGCCTTAGGCGAAGTCTAGACGGATTTTGAAGTCCGATCGAACCAAAATCCGAACCCAAAATAGCTCTCTGGACTTTTTCCAAATCCTGGGATTTTTCCAAATTAAAAATGCGTAAAAAAATCAGCAGGGAATTCTAAGAATTACGGCGCAAAATTTATTGCATGAACAGTACAAACCGCGGCGGAAGCGCGGCAGAAGTCTGCTTTCTGCGGCGGTTCCGCCGCACCTTGATGACGTCATCCTCGTATGTTTGCACAGTAACTCTTATTATATTATGCTGGATTTTTTGGGTATTTTTTAAATTTTATTTAAGAGTTGAATTTTCTGGAGTTGTTTTGGGGATTCGGTGTTTCGATCGGGGTATCAAATTTTGTCTTTTTGGCTTTCCGGATAATTTTACAATATGTTAAAAAGTTCGACCGGATATAAATACCCAATTTTTCCCCTGTCGGGAAATTTCCAAGTGTTGGATTTTTCCGAAGTTTAACGACGTTCTAAGTAGTGCAAGTAACGCGATGGACCCTCTAGAAGACAATAAACCTTAACTCGATTATGTGACCATCTTGAACTGCCCTTTGAACCTTCGGGTTTGGGGCAGTACGGCGTGCCACATGTGAGGCGTTGGCTTGCCCCTTCTACGGCTGGACCGTTGGTACTGAGGCACGAACTGAATGTTGTTAGACTTATTTCATGTGTTGATCTGTATCGGGAAAACTTGGGTATTCGATTGTTCGATCGGAAAGTTTGACATTTTCTATTTATCCGGAATGGGATACAATAATTGGAATTCACAATTAGTTATGAGATAACTGAATGAATGTTATAAACATAGTAGTTTAGTCTCACTTGATCGGTTGCCACGGAATTTTGATGTGATCAAAAGTCCGTCGCAATCACGTAGCGTACGCGGATACTCGCCGGATAAACTTAATAGACAGCCTCACTCCATAGCCCCGACCAAGTGACTGTAGGAGAACCCCGTCGCCGAAAGCATCCGTTCGGGTGCTCGCGGTGGCGGTGTTCCGCCTTGGTGCACTTCGTCGACGGTATCGGGGGTGCGGCCGCCTACTGAAGTTTGCGACGAGCATTCGATCAGGATGTCGGGAATCTTGTTGAATTACCCGACTTGATATTGAAAAGTGTTTTCGATTTTGAGACTAAAATGCGGGGTTTATAATTGTTAGGCATGCGATGTCTAAGTAATTCATTTGGTCAGGCATGCGATGTCTGAGGTGGTTGCGGATTCCAACTGTTGTAGTTTTACACTTTCTTTTCTGTGACCGTAAGTGTAATATGTGATATCGCCGGTTTCGTTGCTATATGTCAACGACAATTGGGATGCGCATATTTACTTACGTTGATGACATGTGATGTTATGTGTTGCTGGATATGTTATATTGGATCGTCGTGTTTGAATAGCCGGGGGTTTTTATGTGAGATGAGTGTTTTTCATTTTCATTCATGTAAAAACTTGTATGTAATATTCTTTTATTGGGGCGCTTCCAGGTTGTGGAAGTAGTCACCCTTTGTATATTATTTACTTTTCTGCACTAGGATAGACCCAAGGAGGAGGGCACAAGTAACCGGGTTCTGGAGTCCAGTGGGAGACCAACTCGAGGAGTCGAGGTCGGGTCTCCTAACTCTAGAATTGGTAGGGTTGCTTGCCGCTCTCGTAGGGGTCTAGGGGTGTGGGTTTGGCTATTCATCACGACCGTGGAATCCGTGTTTTATACTGGCTCGTATTGAAAACACGGACGTCCTAGTATATCCAATATTTCATATGATTCTTCTGCTGCGATATCTGTGATGTGATCATGTGATGTTCTGTGATAGATACAGTATATAGTATATATGATATATTATATAGACGTTACTTATGTTTTACACCCGCACTAGCCATGCCCTGCTCTGTCGTTAGTTACCTAACCTAACGGTGCACGAGGGGACATCGAGGCGAATGCGGATGGCATAAGTGTACGTCATATCTATCTGTGATGTTTAGGTACTTAAATGATGGGACTTCATTAATGTGATTAATGAAATAAAAGAAACCTAAGATGTTGTAGAATCGAATTTCAAAATAAAACAGGTAGCTACAGTTCTTGCTTTGCACAGCGGTATATGCGATATATCCAGCACCTTATTCGATAAGGAAAGGACCGAGATCCCTTCACCGGGAGTGACTCCTTTAGCAATAACTGGCAGATGCTACACACTCGGTTTGTCTTTTGATAGCTTTTAAGAGTTCTGCTTTGCACAGTGATTTATATGATATATCCCGCACCTCATTCGACGAGGAAAGGACCGAAGATCCCTTCACCGGGAGTGACTCCTTTAGCAAAACTAGAAAAGCCTAAAAAACACTCCATTTTAAAATTCATTCGATCCTACAACGATATCAAGTTCATTACGCAATAGGTTTTCAGAAAAACCTGTCGTAGCCCTCCGTCATTTCAGATAAGTACTAGTTAGTATTCGCGCTACGGTAGTTTGGCATTCGTCAAGGCGTAGTGTGCGGTAGCTAACTAGTATTTATCTGCTTATGCATATGATGCAGATTGGATTAGGGTATTCGTACGGCGTTGTTTGGCATTCGTCAAGGGTCGTGCGGGTGGGTTTAATTCGATCAAGAAATGTACGGGTTGAACTTGACTAAGTGGACTATGGGTTGTTTAGCATTCGTCAAGGTCATAGAACACTAGGGGCAAAATATTATCGGGAATTTCAAGTGTTGAAATTTGCAATGAGATTGCATACCTTCTATGAGATAGTTGGATCCCGATACCCGCTGCGAGTAAGAGTTACTCCTGGGAGAGTTTTACACATTACAATTAGCCGATCAAGTAGGTGTCTAGAAAGGTGTCAACGAGGTTACGCTTCTGGGAAAACGAGGTTTATATTAATTAGGTTCGTGCGAAAGCACGGGGGACCTCCCTCAAAGTACCGACACTGGCCTGGCTGAAAGATTGGCGAACTTGTAGTGTGTAATTAATCCCGGCTAGTCTTTCCTTTTAGGGTTTGAAGGAAGATTTGATACAAAGCTGTGGGAGCCATCCTGATTAGATAAAATAAAACCAATCTATTCTTGCAAGAGCGCACGCTGAGTGTTTTCTTCTCTCTCTCTCCAGGTAGCGACCATATCACGCCTTAATCAAGATAATAATACGGATTATTGACCGAACCCGCTTGTTATACTGAGCTGGGGAACGTTGGTCCCGCTCCAACTTATAATTGTTATAAGACAGAGCAGGAAATTGGGGAATACCAGATTTCCCGTGCCGCCCAAACGAAGAGAGTGCATGCTGATGCATCATCTTCGGGTGTGTTCATTATGTTTCTCAGTATCCTCCGTATCCTGGGTATTTGATACCGGATCAGGATCCCAGATATGTAAGATGTTACATAGGGCTACAAAATGGTAGAAAAACTGAGAACGGGTGATAAGTTTCATGAGGCAGAAAACGGGGCAAGTGTTGCATCCAAGTCTGTTGGTCACTGTCACCCTGTATTGTAATTCATTGATTCTGAACGAATGTTATTAGATACCGAACCTGATATACAAAATCATATCTGTCTCTTTATTAGTAAAGAAACGATAAAATTTTGTATTGTTGGATAATGTTTTGAACATTTCCTATATCAAAAGTTGATCGGTTCAGGCACGTTATCTAAAAGCGTTGATGTTCTAAATCAAACTACAGTTCTTAGTATACGGATCACACACAAGAGGAAGAGTTCAGAAATGAACGAATCCTTCTTGAGGCATTGTAGACTAGGTCATATCAATGCGACCCGACTAGCTTGAGTTACATAAAGATGCATATTTAAATCAGTTTGAATTTACATCTTATGAAACTCGCCAGTCATGTCACAAAGATAAGATGACCATAGCTCCGTTTACTGGAAACAGAGAAAGAGTTACTGAACTCTTGGGACTGATACATAATGATGTATGTAAGGTCTCCTGTCTACACATGCCAGGACTGATTCTTTATACTTCATTATATTCTCTGATAATCTCTCAAGATTCAGTCATATGTTCCTGTTGAAACATGAGTCCGAACCTTTTGAGATATTCACAGAATATAAGCGAGAAGTAGAGAACCAAAATACGGGTAAAAGTATTGTGTCCTTTGATGAGATCAAGGAGGAGAATACTTGAGCACGGAAATCCTGGACTATTTTAAAGGAGAATGAGATTCTCTCTCAGAATTACTCCTCTGTATACACCATAAAACGATGGTATGTCGGGGCGGAGCAGATACACCCTATTTGATATGGTGTGCTCTATGATGAGTACTACTGAGTTACCTTTTTCCTATTGGGTGTTATGCACTTGAGAAGTTGCATACCTATTGAATAGGTTTCCAATCAAATCAGTTGCCTACCGCTTCATATGTGATATGGAATGGGAAGAGCCCATGTCTTAAGTTAGTTAAGATTTGGGGTTGTCCAGCCTATGTCTAAAAGCAAAATCTGGACAAGCTCGAGGCAAGGTCTGTTAAGTAGAACTGGAAAGGTTCCAGCTATACAAAATACAGCAGGTGATTTGGTACAACCAAAGGATTCAGTAGATACCAACGAACCTCAGCCTCTCCGCCGATCTAGTAGGGTTCCTCGCCCACCTGAGAGATACTTCGGTTTCTCTATGACAGTGGGAGCGAGGATTACATCATGAGATGATGACCCAACTAGCTTCGAGCTGGCCATCAGGAGTAAGACTCTGTAAGAATGGCTGGATGCTTAGCAATCTGAGATGGAATCCATGTACACCAGCAAAGTATGGACTTTGGCTGCTATATCTGAAGGGTTAAATCCCCATCAGGAGCAAGTATATCTTGAGAAGATTACTTGGTGTAGATGGAAAAGTTGAGACTTTCAAAGCTAGACTAGTTAAAGGTTTTCGTCATTGACCAGGCGTGGATAATGATGAAACCTTTTCCAGTACCTATGCTTAAGTCCATCCAGATACTACTTGCCACGGCTACATACCTTGACTACGATATCTGGCGGTTGGGTGTCATGACTGCTTTTCTAAATACTGATTTAGAAGAGTGCGTCTATAAGTACACAGCCAGAGGGCCTCGTAGACAGTGGGAGCAGCGGAAACGCGTGCAAGATGCTTTATAGGATAAAGCAGGCATCGCGGAGTTGGAACATCTGTTTTGATGGATTAGTCAAAGAGTTTGACATCATCAAAATGGTAGATGAACCTTGTATATATAAAAAGGTAGTAAGGAGTATGGTGGTTATCCTCGTAGAGTACGTGGATGACATACTCATGATAGGGATGGAGTTTCCTATGCTACGCTCGATCAATCTCCGCTTATCACAAAGATTCTCCACGAAGGATCAAAATGATACCTACTAAATCCTGGGTTTTGGATCTATGAGATAGATCTAAATGGATGTTAGAATTCTCACTAGCTGTAGTGAGATGGTATCAATTGATTCTGGGGAAAATCACTGGAAGTGTTCCAGGGTGATAAAGATGACTGAGTGTCAGTCACAGGCATTGTCTTTACCCTCAGTAAAGGGACGGTATGTTGGAAGAGTTCCAAGCTAGATACCGTGACATACTAGACGATAAGGGCTGGATACATCGCTACTTATGATGCTACCAAAGAAGATGTTTGGATGTATATTAGTTCATGAGATGAACTACGTTCCTACCATTGTGAGACAATGGAGTTGTGGCTTATGCCAAGGAACGCCGGTCCCATCAGTGATCCAGACTTATTCTAAGGCAGTATCACCTGATCATGGAGATGGTTGATCTCCAAGGTGATCGAGGCAAGGAGAGTAGACTCAGAGGATAACATGGCGGATCCACTCACGAAGGCCTATTCCCAGAGAGAGACTTTTATGGGATGGTTGAGTATGAGATACTTCGACCACTGCTACAGATGGCTCTAGTGCAAGTGGGAGATTGTTAGTTATATGTATGCCCTAGAGGCCATTACTGTACATAGGATGTATATTGTAGTGGATGCTGGGACATATATAGGGAGGACTTTCTTGCTCGACATGATAGTATGCTATCTGGTTACTCTTTACCTTAACGTGTATACTAATTGTCTCTCTGTTACATGTTGGTAAAGCCCTTAGGATGTGTACTTGACTACCTGGACTATGATGCGGATCATACTAGTGGGGACATGGTAGTCCATAAGTACATCCTTCAAAGTCCCTAGTCGTGGGTGTATCGAGACGGGGCATCGATATACCAGAGTAGACTAGCGTGTACCTTCTCGACCCATACAGATGGGCGATGGATGATCCCATATCCATTGGTGTTTGACATCAGAGGAGATATACGGGTGCTCAGTAGAGACTGGGTACACTGGACGGACTCGCCGAGAACTCCCAGATGGTATTATACCTCACGTCAGATGGCAGTTCTCTGGTGACACTGGTACAAAGTAGTCTGTTGACCCGAGATCGTCATAGAGTCTTGTGTGGTTCCCACTGTGCTTTGATTTCCATCTTACCACGTCCAAGAGGGCGTGCAAAACGGTGGTTTTTGGGTACAGTCCCGAGTCACATGGAGGCAATGAGCGATAGGAGGGGATTCGTCTCTCCCGGTATAGGGAGTTGATGTTGCGCTGTGTTCGATTGGCTATAACAGGAAATCCCTGGCCAGGGTTGCTGAGATTTACTGGTAAGTGTTACCAGTAGTTTCTCGAATTGTTATAGACCTCATAACGACACGACTTATCGAGCTATTGGGGTCTGACATTTACCACCCCTAGGCGAGATATGCGACATATCAGACGATCAGACCGGACTGTACGGTAGTGTTACTGGTTGGATTCACTGGAGTGTGAGCGGGCTTGCTCGTCGATCTTCTGATCGCTCAATACCCAGGTGGCCGTTACGTTTAGCAGACCGCTTGCGGCTTGTGGGTGGTTGATATGATCATCACCTGCTGCCGGCGTATTGACGAGTCTTTAGAGTCCTACACAGAGGTTTCCTGGCTCAAGCGAAACGAAATAGGAGCGCATGTGAGATATGTGCGGGACCGAGAATAATGCGAGTATGTGATACCGTATTTCATTCTCGTGATATATGTATCGAATGGTTGTATGCGATATAACCTAGTTATCGAATCAAGGGTTGATTCGATAAGTCGATACATAGTATACTAGTTGGTTGTGTGCGACATGACCGGATCATTGAATCAAGTGTTGATTTAATGATTTAATGCATAATTATATATTCGATATATTACTTAGCATTAACTAGTATTGGTTCACTTTAAATGGTTTTTCTCGCTCGGATGTGCGCATTATATATGTAATATGATTTTGTGCACTTGCTTGTATCATGTTTGATGATACATGCTTTTTGGTTAAGTGTAAAGTATTAAACCTTGGTTAATGAAATGGTTAGGGTTTATTATTTATTATTCATTTATCTTATTTAGTTATCCATTTATTTTTGATAAATGAATAAAAGAAAATGAAATGAAATGGTGGCTTTCATTTGTTGTTTTCATGAAGCTTCATGAACACTTTGACTAAGTGACCATTTTGTCTCTAGCTTGACCCTAACCATTCCTTTAACCATGATTGATTCTCTACACATTACCATAGTTAGTATTATGATAAGAAATGATTATTATTCTAATTCAATTATTCTTATCATAAGACTTTCTTCTTCTTCATCATCTTCTTCCTTGAAGAAAACCTTACTTCATCAATGGTGGATTGATGAAACAAGTGAGAAATCCAATTATAAAGTCTACCCACTTCCTATTTCTTCATCCTCTACCTCTAGCCAAGTAGTAGAGTGTGTTTTTCTTCACAAGTTTCTTGACTTGGTGAAGTCGGAGCTTGATTTAGCGATGCCTCGACGTAGATCATCTTCGGCATGGACATCGACGACCTAGCTTGCCCATTCTCCAACGAAGCCGACGCTAGAGCCCGGGAACTCATATGGACAGCGAGGAGACTTCGTTGCGGAGCTATGGAGGTGGAGCACCGGATCTACAAAGGTTGCATTTCCGTATTCTTTATAGTTAAGTTGTTAACTAGTTATCTTTTCGCCTTAAATTTAGCCGACGATCCGTAGTCGGGTCTCTCGGCACCCGTAAAATTTTATATTGGCATGTTCGATGCCTTGTGAGACCACTATAGAGTGCCTAGGAACCTTTCAATATCACTATTTAAACATTTTTCTTCGATATTTTCAAAACCGCTTAACAACTTCATTTTATTTCAGAAACAATATTTTACATGTTAGTTTAGTGTTTCATGATGCACAAAATTTGTATAAACCCATTCCAATTTGTAATTTTTCTTAATTAAATGTATTAGTGACGGCTTATAATAATATTAAAATAATTAATTTCGGAAAAATTTTCAGAAATTTAGAAATTTTACGAGTGGCTCAATAAACAACAAATACTAGCAATTTCATAGCTAGAATATGTATATTTAATTTTATATTAAAAGATATTTATATATTTATTTTTACGGAAAACACACGTTATTTTACCGATTAACCGAAATTTCACCTAAACGATTTTCAAAACGTTACAATCACTGGAGACTGGGTACAGTAAACGGACTCGCCGAGAACTCCTAGATGGTATTATACCTATCGTCGGATAGCAGTTCTCTGATAACACTGGTACAGGTTAGTCTGTAGACCCGAGATCGTCATAGAGACTTGTGTGATTCCTACTGTGCTTTGATTTCCACCATACCACGGTCAAGAGATCGTGCAAAAAGGTGGTTTTTGGGTACAGTCCCTAGTCACATGGAGGCAATGAGCGATAGGAGGGGTTTCGTCTCTTCCGGTATTGGGAGTAGATGTTGCGCTATGCTCCATTGGCCATGAAAGGAAATCCCTGGCCAGGGTTGCTGAGATATACTGGTAAGTGTTATCAGTAGTTTCTCGAACCGTTATAGATCTTACATCGGCATGACTTATCAGGCTATTGGGGTCTGACGTTATACCGCCCCCAGGCTGTTGATATGCGATATATCTGACGAAGTGACTGGACTGTACGGTAGTGTTACTGATTTGATTCGTAGGAGTTATAGCAGCCTTGCTTGTTGATCTTCTGATCGCTCAATACCCGGGTGGCCATTACATTTGTCAAACCGCTTGCGGCTTGTGGGTGTTTGATATGATCATCACCTACTGCCGGCGTATTGACGAGTCTTTAGAGTCCTACACAGAGGTTTCCTGGTTCATGCGAAACGGAGTAGGAGCACATATGTGATATGTGCGGGACCGAGATTAATGCGTGTATGTGATACCGCATTCTATTCCACGATTTGTGTATCAATAGGTTATATAAGATATAGCCGGGTTATCGGATCAAGTGTTGATTCGATAAGTTGTTGCATTTGATATTAGTCGGTTATATGAAATATGACCGGATTATTAAATCAAGTATTGATTTAATAATTTAATGTATAATTATGTATTTGATATATTAAATTACATTAATTAATATTGGCTCACTTAAGTATTCATTTTTCTCATTTATGATACATTAATATATATGTGATATATGTTAATTGTATTGTTTTTGCACACATAAATATATGTGATATATTTTAGTGTGTCAGGCTAGGTTACGCATGCAACATGTATGTATGAGACTCATACCATGCTAAGGTTTCTATTAGGTTTTCATTTATCATTAAGTAATTACAAATTAGTGGATTTAATCATTGCTAGAAGCTTGTAGAAGCTTGTTGATAAGCATTGACTAAGTCCACTCCTTTATTTTTACTTAAGATATTTTGTGACCTAACCATTAACCCCTTACCATGGTTAACACTCTGCATGAGTTAGTATACGGTTGATATACTCACCCATGGTTGCATTTGAACAAAATGATTTATTCTTTCATCACTTGAGCTTCATCTTCTTCTTCCTCATTCAAGCTTTGTAGCTTTTGTGAAAGTGCTGAAATATTGTGATAAATTAAATCTGAAGTGAGACAAATTCCTACTTCATTATCCTCTACTATTATCCATTTAGTTTAGGGTGTTTGCTTCACTAATCTCACCATTAGTGAAGAGCTAGCATGAGCTTGAGTCTCCTCGACGTAGATCATCTTCGGCTTCGAAGGCATTGAGCAAGCTTGTTCATTTCTTCATGTGATCCTTACTAGAGTTCGGATGTTCAGTACTAGGGGCGAAGGGACTACTACACGGAGCTTTAGAAGTGAAGGAGCGGTCTACAAAAGTTGTATTCCGCATTCACTTAGATGTAAAGTTGTTTACTTATTATGTTTAACCTTAATTCTCTAGTTCGATTACTTGGTTGGTTTTTTTAGCACCCCAATATTTTTAAATTGCATGTTTGATGCTTGTCAAAACCTTGCTAAGGTGCTAAGCTAACCCTACATCTTGAACGTCAATTCAAGACATCATTCCTATCATATCATGTCACCTAAACCCTAAGCTTTAACTTTAAGTCATGGTATATCTTATCTCCTACTAATTCTTCAACTATATCTCTAAGTTTCTAAAAATGGTTTCTCAAACCATATCCTGTATATCGGTTTCCATCAAAGTTGCAGGGGTGCTATACGCCGACTTCCCCCATAGATATAGATCTACTCACCTTGATCCTTGCTCGCCGAAGTCGATGACGCCATGCTCTATCGTCTCGGAATCCACACGAAGGTACCTACAATATCAACACATATCGCAAAGCTATTAAAATCGAGTTCGGAAAACCAATACGGCACACGGTGTGTCCATAGGTTAGAACATATACCCTACGATTGCAAAACAATCAAACAACCCTTGTTGTTGACGTACAAACGTCCAACAACTAAATACAAATCCAAACATCAAAACCAATAATCCTAATATCGGAAAACATAGTAAAACCAAATTCAGCAACATAGGAAAACACCTTCAGATTTCACCCTAGGCCAAATAAGAGAATTTTGCATATAGAGTTGCTCTAGATATCACATAAGGGACTCACCAACCAAAAATCATCAAATTCCATCAAAATATGGCCGCAATTTGCGGCCACAATGAATAAATCTGCGGCCAGAAAATGAGGGTAGGGGCTCAGGTTTCAGGGGATGATTCATGGTTTCCTGCAGGTCTCATTGTCATGGGAACTTAATTTATAGAGGTTTCGGGTCATTCCAGATTCCCATATACCATCACAATATACCAGAAATCCGACGTCGGGAATTCCTAAGTCCGTGTTTTGGGTTCTATTCTCTGTTCTAGGTCAGTAAAAACACCATTAGGGTCTTGTAACAGCCCCTAAACATCACCAATTCCACACAATTACCCAAACCCTTCTCTAGAATTTTCTATACATCACACAACTTAACCAAATCAACTTATAACTAAACTAGGATACAAAGAAACTTAAAACTAACTAAATGAAAGGAATTATACCTCATTTGGCTTTCCAAAGTCTCCAAAATCCAACTTTGGTGGATCCATTGTGATGAGGGTGAGGAGGGGATCAACTTTCATGAAGAGGTGGTAGGGTTTTGATGAAGATTTGGATATGAAATCTTGGGGTAGAGGTAGAGGGAAGCTTGAGGATGAAGGACGTGAAGAAAATAAATGGGTGGAGGAAATGGGGTTGCCCTCTCTCTCTTTCTCTTTTATTCTAATCCTCTCTCTCAATTATTTACTCTTTTACCCTTTTTCTCTTTTTCCTTTTCTTTTCCCTTCTCACAAATAACATCAAATACAATTAAAACAACACGTAACTAAAATGCAACATGACATGGTACACTAGCCATGGAAAAATGTAGAAACACGGATTTGGCCTAATCGCGATTAGCAGTGCACTAATCGGGTTTTATCCAAACTGCATATAATTAATTATAAAAATGCCAAATCCGATAAATATATTTTTAAATGAATAGATCATTTTAATCTCCAATTAATTCACAGTTATTGGTATATATTTATACCATTTTACGAAAACCCCAATTTCGCAAATCGGGTAGTTTTCGCAAAATATATTATTTTTATATTAAATTCCAAAAATAATATTTTATATTTTCTAAAATGTTACAATCTTCCCCCCTTAAAGAAATTCGGTCCCCGAATTTAAATTTAAACCCCCAAAGATTAAAACATTTCAATAATCAACTTAATCGACGGGGTTCCAAAATCATAGAAGATATAGAAAGCCACAGCGCGTCGCGTGCGACTAAAAATGAATATAAAACTTAAAATCAAACTCCGTCAAGCTTCACGCAAATCATTGGATTTGCATGCATATCATCGGAGTTACAATGGAGATACAGATCTCGAAATCCACTACTAAAATCCGATATACACTAGTCAAATAATATAGTACATATATAGTACGCATCCTTGGAAAAATCATAAAACTGAATAAAACACATGCAAAATCTTTTTTGAATTACCGTGTGATGCGTAACTCACGGTACAAGGGGCGGATGCTCATTTGTAATGTAGTAAATATACCTATGTAAGTTTTTGCTCAAATTACACGTTCTGGCATTTTTAACACATCCTAAAAGGTTTTGTTTTGTAATTGTTCGTGTCGCTCGCGGACACGTAAGAAATAGAGAGACTATAGCTCCTTTTTGAAAATCTCTAGTTAAACTTTTTAATGCATGCAAAGTACTCAGGTACTGTCCTCGGATCAGTCATGTTTGTCTACTACACAATATAGTGCCTAACATGAAAACAAAGTGCTCAAAAGCAAAATAAGCCTCAAAAGGCGTATCCAACAATCACGTTCGTCTGGTGTGCACGGAAATCAAATCCAAAAACAGGTGCCACAATATGCACAAAGCAAAACTAAGTGTAACGGGTATGCACGAAAGCATCTGTCCAGTGCAACGGGTGTGCACGACAACAATATCTGGTGCATCTATTGTGCACGAAAACCTCAATCGAGTGCATCCGGTGTGCATAAAATCACATCTCATATCATGCGCCCAACATGCGCGAAAATCCAAATCAAGTGCATCCATCATGCACGAATGAAATCTAAATCAATTGCATTCAACACGCACGAATAAAATCTAACTCAATTGCATTCAATGCGCGCAAAACCCAATACCAAGCGCCTAATATGCGCAAAATCCAAATCAAACGCGCCAGGTCCGTAAAAAGCATCTAATGCAATAGCATGTACAAAAACGACCATCAAGTGCAAACGCGCATAAAAATACAAATCTGGTAGCACAAATGCTTAAAGACATAAATCGGTGCAACCAATGTACGGAGTATAAATCTAGTGCAACCATGCACAAAAATACCAGTCTTGTTGGAGATAGTGCCCTCAGAGTCAATTATTAGATCACAGGCACGTGATTGCAATGATTAAGGGAGGACCTATCCCGGTAGGACATTTTTACTCAAAATGATAGTATGCTCTCTGGTTTATCTTTATCATCGTGTACTGCATTAGGTGACCTGACAGGTCGCTATTACACGTTGATAGAGCCCCTAGGATTCTTGCTTGACTGCCAGCAGAATGAGGGCGATCATATACATGGGAGCTGGTAGTCTATAAGCACATCCTTAAAAGGTCCCTAGTCGTGGGAGTTTCGAGACAGGGCATCGATAATCCAGAGTAGACTAATGTATACAGTCGAGACCCCGACGAGGGGCGGTGGCTGGTCTCACAAGCCACTGGTGTCAGTTGGATCATCTAAGATGTATACAGGTGCTCATTGGGTTATGAGTACACCGGACAGGACTCGCCGGGAACATGCTAGTTGGTCTTATACCTGACGTCAGATAGCAGTTCCCTGGTGACATGTGTACAGGTTAGTTCATCGACCTGAGGATCGTCATTTCTCTCGTGTGAGTTCCCACTGTACTTTGATTACTACCCTACCACGCTCAAAGGAGACGTGCAAACAGGTTTTAGTTGGGTACAGTCCCGAGCCACATGGAGGCAATGAGCGGATCTTCAGGGGTTCGTCTCTCCCGGTATTGGGGGTGAGGTCGCGCTGTGTCTAGGAGAGCCATTACACGAAGTCCTTGGCCAAGGCAGGAGACTTACTGGTAGGTATTCCAGTAGTATCTCAGGGTGTTCTGGGCTGATCTCCGACACGACTTGTACCGCTTTTGGGGGTCTGACTTTTACCAACCCCCTAGGCCCGCAATGCGATGCTCATAGACGAACGGACCGGACAGTACAGATATTGTCACTGACAGGCTCTGTAGGGTGTCAGGATGAGTTCGCTCACAGACGTCCCTTTTAGTCAATTGATGGTATCCCGTCACGTATGGCTAATACCTCTGACGTGCTAGTGGTTAAATCCACAGCCATAGTATTGACGAGTCTTTAGAGTCCCCCACAGACCAGTTGCTCAAGTTTCGGGCGAAACGCTGTAGAGGCCGTATGGAGATATGGCAGGGTTCGATCAGATACGTGCGGTATTGCACGGATCATGATCGGACGAAAAATACTTGCGGGCTTTGGTTTAAGCCGGATCCTAGTATAGTACAGTGTAGATTTTATCTCATTGTATTTGTATTCGGTCGGAATATAGATGCGGGTGTGTATACACAGTATCGGGGTTTTCCTGTAATTTATTACGGGATCAGTTTTTTGGAGTTGCCAGTTTGTTTTCCGTTTCGGCCATATTTCATTTGTATCTTTCATTGGCCGAAAAAAGGTGGAGGAGGGGTTTTTTGCATTTGTGCAAATAAGCATTTTGGAGGGTTTTCTTTGCATATTGTTGCTTCATGATAGCTCTTGTTTGACCTCGACTTCTTGACTTCATGATGGTTCATGATGGCTTGACTTGTGTAGTGATGGTGGGTTTTTGGAGTGAGGTTTTTGTTGAAATGATTCTTGATCATCATATCCTTTTTCTCTCTCCTTTGGATGATGGTTTCCCCCCCTTGATTATTCACTCTCTCACCATTCCCTCATGTATGGCCGGCCAAAGGAAAAGGGGGCTGCCCAATTTTTGTGGGGGGATTTTTGGCTCTCTTGTGTTTGCAAAAATCCCCAAAACTTATCTCCAAAAAGGCTTAGTTCATTTCCTCCACAAAAGGCAACTTCCAATACCCCAAAATAAGACATAGAGCACTACACGTATTCTACAGCAAACCTTGGGTACATCGGCTCGCCAACTTCATGCCCGAGTTGCCTCGGACCAGAGGTGGGAGCCCGTAAAAGAAGCCGGCGACATGGTGCCCTTCCGGCGACATGATGGAGACCGGAGATTCCGCGAGAGATCGGGACGACGACGAGAAGACCGAAGGACATGGATCGCTCGGTATATCTCTCTACCCCTCTCTAGATAGCTAAGACTAGATTAATGGCACGATCCGGGTTTATAGTGCACGGTGGTGCCGGTATAAAAGGTTAAAGAAAACCATCACTTCCGCATTCTAGCGTCGGATTGACGGCCGGGGCGCCGCCGTGCACTTACAGTGGTATCAGAACCTCGCCATTAACATAGTCTAGTTTTGTCTAACGTGTTTACATTTCCGATCGAACAAAAATCCCAAAACCGCGTTTTCATGTACAATCAGTTTCTGTCGAAATTTTTTTGTCTCGAAAATTTTTTCAGGTTGTTGCAGAATACTGTGCAGGGAATTATAAGCCTTCTGTAAAATTTTGGTTGCGTGATCTCAATACCCTACCGCGGAACCGCGGCCAAACCCATGCTTGGGCCACGGTTCCGCCGCTCCTTTCACTGTTCAATGCACCAATTTTTTACAGAGGCCTCCTAACTTGAAAATAGGGTTTTTGGAACATTCTTTTTGGGCCCAAAATTTCTTTATGTGCTATAGTAGTGCTTGGGGCCCACTTGGGTAAATTTGATCGATCGGATATTTTAAACACATTAGTTCACAGTATTTACATTATATCTGCGACCGTGAATGTCACTTGATCGATAAATCCTGTCTAACTGCTATAGCCCGGTTAGACGGATTTGCGAACGTGACTTTCACGTTGATGTTCTGTGATTGTGCTGTGATGTTGCGGATTGGTCGTGGGGGATATCCTGGATGCAATGCTAGTACAGTTTTTGATGTATTATGTACATTTGATATTGCGGGGCGAGCGTCAGATATGTGGACTGCCGTCACTGCTTGATTGTATATTATTCTTTTGGGGCACGGCCAGGTCGAGGTCGATGTTCCCGTTGTATGTATATTTTACTTTCTGTACTAGGATTACCCCGCGGTGGGGTGCACGGATAGTCGGGTTCTAGAGGGAAAGGAGCCCGCATCTCACGGCATTGAGATGGAGGAGGCTTTACTCTAGAATTGGCGGGCTATTCGCCGCACTCGTAGGGGGTACAGGTTGACCCAGGAGGGGTGCCCAAGTTACCGGATTCCGGAAAGTGCTGGGTGGTCTATTCACGTTGCTGAAGGGGGCTGCCTCGCTTCAGGTTTTGGTGGGTAACTTGCCGCGCCCGTAGGGGTCTAGGATTTCATTGCACAGGCTATCCACATGACCAGGGGAACGTCGGGTTTCAGTAGTGGTTCTGTGAAACCCGGGGATCCCAGATATCTGTATTGTTCTGTGAAGCTGTACATTTCTGTGATGTTGCATTTTATCACGCTTTGAGCGAAATATTATATATTGATATATATACTAGTAGATGTTGTATATGTTTTGCATCCGCGCTAGTCCATTCCCCGCTCTGTCGTTAGTTAATTAACCTAACGGGTAATGACGGGACCCAGTGGTGAATGCGGATGGCATATACGTACGTCATTATTTTCGTTCTTTGTGGTGTGGTCAATTGATGGGACTGCGTTGATTCGGATCAATGCAAGTTAAAAACAAACCTATTCTGATGTTGTTGGAACACTTTTCAAAAAGCTGTTATTGCAAGGACGTTCACTTTTGTTTTGCATCGTGGTATTCAGTTGGAATATCCAGCTCCTCAGTCGACGAGGCAAGGGCCGAGATCCCTTCACCGGGAGTGACCCCTTGGACAAAAGTTTGCGTCAGGGCAATAACTTCACTATAGCCGATTATTTTTGCTTTGCACCGTGGTATTCAGTTGGAATATCCTGCACCTCATTCTATGGGGAAAGAGCCGAGATCCCTTCACCGGGAGTGACCTCTTTAGCAAAGGTTTTCGTCACTATATTTTTAAAAAGCTATCCGGTTCCTTCAACGATATCAAGTTCATTACGTTAAAGGTTTTCGCCAGAAACCATTCGTAGCCCTCCGTTGTTTCAGACGGGTAGCACGTAGTATTCATGCTATGTTTGTTGGCCTTCGTCAAGGCATAGTGTATGGTAGCTGCTTGTTACCTTTCTGCTGCATAGATAGATGCGTTGGTTTGGGACAGTAGTATAGCCTTGTTGGCCTTCGTCAAGGGCTTGTACGGGTGGGATCAAATTAACCTGGACAATGATGGGTAGAACTTGACATGTGACTTATGATTTGTTGGCCAAAGTCAAGGTCATAAGAGCATGGCGAAAAAATCACATCGGGAGTTTCTAAAGAAACTGAAACTTTCCAGATATGCGCATACCATCTGGAGTGTGATGACGTGAACGGATTCCGTCACGTTATCATGCGATGATAGTTAGATCCCGATTCCCACAGATGAGTTGGTTTACTCCTCGGGTGATCCCGACTAATTCTTCTTTCAGGTTTAGAGGAGAATTTGACGGTACAGTGGGAGGTTTCCAGATTAGATAAATTGGTAACCATTCTGATCTAGGTTAGAGTGTATGCTGAGTGTTTCTTTTCTCTCTCTCTTTGGCAGCGACCATTGACCCGACCCTAAGACTATGACTCAGAGACCAAGTTGACCGAACCTTCTTAAACACTGGCTTTTGGATTGTCAGAGTTGCAAACCTCATTGCCACTCCTACTTTTACCCTTTTCTCCAGGACACCCCGTATTACTATGAACGTCCACTTCCATTGGACAAAACCATCGTATGGTTAGATACGAACTCGAAGGAATTTATTCGAGGATGGTTTCCGGTTCTGGAGAAAACGAATAGGACTATTCATTTGTCTTTTCCTTTTACCTTCTCTCAGGTTGCGAGTACTCCTTGGTTTAGGAGATAGTACACCTATTACGCAAATTGGATAGTCTTCTTCCAAACCATAGGCAGGTGCCGACCGGTAGGGAATGAAGAAAACCAATTAGCCTAACGATGGTGTACATAAGGTATTATGTAAAGACAAAGAAAGGGATTAGGAGGGCAAAGTAAGCTGCGACTGCTATTCACGACCAAACCAAGTATTTCATTACCACTCCCACTTCACCTTTGTATTTCTCCAGGACACTCCGTATCACTACGAAGATCCACAGTTTATTGGATACTCCATCGTATGGTTATATACGAACTCGAAAGGAACTTGTTCCAGTTCGGGGATGGATTCTGGTTCAGGAGAAATAGGAATAAGGTTTATTCGGTTGTCTTTTATCTTCACCTTCTCTCGCATTGCAAGTGCTCCTAGGATTTGGACAGTACACCCATTATGCTTATTGGATAGTCTTCTTCCAAACCATAGGCTGGTGCCGAACGGTAGGGAAGGAAGAAAACCATTTGGCCTAAAGGGGTATGCAGAAGGTAATAACTAAAGACATATAAAGGGATTTGGAGAGGTGGCAAAGAATTACATGGTTACAGTTGTGAATCTGGATAATGGAAGAGGCATTACTAGGAATACCGGGATACCCCATCGAAACATTTTAATGTTTCAGTTTCACTGTGTACTGTTAAAGGAAAGCTGATTTCCCAATTAGACACTTGCTCCAGGGTATGTATTTACCAGGTGTGATTCTCACATCTGTATGGTTTTACAGATGATGAGTGGGAGTAAGTTATTGGGAATTAGGTGATCATCCTCATTATATCGGGATTCGTTGTAATCGGTGATATTTGAGGAAGTCACCTGGACTGTTTGACGGTCGGCAAATATTTGGTTTTGAATATCCGCTGTTATGCACCAATTTCAAATTGATATATCTGTACGTCTATTTTTATAGAGTGATATATATCTTTTTGAAATTATGTCTGTGATATTTACCTATATCAGTGGATGGTTAGGTAAGGAGCATTAAACAGCGGTGTAATTCTTCTTAACCATAAGTACAGTTTTCAACCTACGACACACAGTGAATGAGTTATCAGACTCAAGGGACTTATACAGAGTATTGTATTTTGTCCAGGGTCCATCAGGACAGAGGGGTTGGTCCTTGTACTATATTCGGTTTACTTATGACTTCTCTAGTTTTTAGACAGGTGTTTCGTGGAAACACAGGGTCCAAGTTTTGAGAAGTTATAGGTATATGGATAAAGTAGAGAACCAGGTGTTGCAAGTATCGGGATTCTTCAAGTTGATCGAAGATGTAGATACTTGAGTATGGTATTCAGTTGATAATAGTGATTAAGAGAACTTGCTTCTCTTTCAGGTTACTCATAATTGGAAGCATTCCTAAGTTGAGTAACGCTGATCGGCCTCCTTCTATTTAGTTGACATGCACTGGAGACAGCTGCATGATTTGAATCTGGTTCAATTAAATCAGTGCCTCTGGTTCTATATTGGATATAGAACAGTTCATATCTTAACGATGTTAAGGTACGGGGAGTTGTCCGGCCTATGCTTAAAACCAGCTCTGGATAACTCAAGACACGTTTCTGTAATGGCTGTTTGTGGGTTGACCCAGGCTATGACGAGGGTTGACTTTCTACCATCTGGAAGATCAATAGTGATATTGTTCTTGACTCGCCACAGTTTTAATAAAAATGGATTTTTTCAGAAACAGTAGTGGGAGTATAGTAGAACTGGAAGTGATTCCAGAACCGCAAACGATTACCGAAGATTTGATAGGAATCTAAAGATTCAATCTGGTTTGACATTCCATTGGCCACTCCGCAGATATGATGGGTAACATGAGGCACCCGAGGGGTACTCCGGTAGCCTCAAGGACGGTGGCAAGGAGGTTCTTGTTTACCCGTACTTTCCATTGCTGTTGTTCCAGACTGTGAGACCCAGCAGGAGGATGAATATAGCGTCATTCTAAACAGGCTTTAGAAGCGCACGTCTATATGACTCTGCCAGAGGGTTGTCGTAGTCAGTGGGAGCAGCGGAAGCATAGTGGACAAGTGGCTTATGTCTATTTATAGACTAAAGCATATATAGCGGAGATAGATCATCTATTTCTGATGTGATTGTCATAGTTTTGACTTCATCAGAATAGGGGATGGATCTATTAAGAAGGTAGTAGGGTATGTTGTCCTGGTATTTAGACGACATACACAGAGTAGGAAGTGATATTCATATACTACGATCGGTTATACTTTGGTCGTCACACAGTGGTTTCTCCACATGGGACTTGGACATTATATCAGACATACTGGTTACTAGATCTATGGTTTTAGATCTAGATTTGGGTGGTTTCCTAATTAAGGGTACTTAGACGGCAATCTAAGAGTATTTAGAATGGACGACTCCTGGCATGGTAGTGTACCTGCAGGTGATGGAGTCACCCTCTCTAAAGGTGTCTTACAGACTAAAGGGGAGAGGGATGTGCAAGATTGGCAGATCACTTGCTCAGGCAATTGAGTCAATCATGAGATGTCAAGTACCACACCAGATGTTGTTTTTGCAGTAGATGCAATAAGTTGACATTGATCCAATCCTGGAGAAACAGTCAGAAGTAGTTTTAGAACATAAGTGGATGTTCTAGGGATATGATAACAACAGCCTCTTTTTGGAGACAGTTATCATTCCAGGCTTCCAAGGTGACCTGGACGACAAGGAGGTTGTCAGAGTTATAGTTTTCCTTTTGACAAGGGGCAGTATTTTGGACAGGTGGTCCAAGGCAATATTGAGGGAGGCATGGCGCAGGATACTGATTAAGTTCAGTTGACGATACAGTCTAAGAAGTTTGGATTTGGAGTTCATTTATGAGCTAGGTCCCATCAGATATCCAGACATATTCTAAGACAGGTATTGCTCATTTCGGGAGATGGGTTTCTCCACGAACTTGAGATTAAGAGAGACATAGAAAGAAACATCAAGGCGGATCCACTCACTGAGGCTATTCCTCGAACGCAATAGTTTCGCAAGCGAGCTTTGTGAGACTGACTAGTAGAGGAGTTGGGTGTTCGGTATCACACGGGCTGTGAGTATGCGACATCGCAATAATTAGCCTTGAGTGCAAGTGGAAGATTGTTGGAGATAGTGCCCTCAGAGTCAATTATTGGATCACAGGCACGTGATTGCAATGATTGAGGGAGGACCTATCCCGGTAGGACATTCTTACTCAAGATGATAGTATGCTATCTGGTTTATCTTTATCATCGTGTACTGCTTTAGGTGACCTGACAGGTCACTATTATACGTTGATAGAGCCCCTAGGATTCTTGCTTGACTGCCAGCAGTATGAGGGAGATCATATACGTGGGAGCCGGTAGTCTATAAGCACATCCTTAAAAGGTCCCTAGTCGTGGGAGTTTCGAGACAGGGCATCGATTCTCCAGAGTAGACTAGTGTATAAAGTCGAGACCCCGACGAGGGGTGGTGGCCGTTCTCACAGGCCACTGGTGTCAGTTGGATCACCTAAGATGTATACAGGTGCTCATTGGGTTATGAGTACACTGGACAGGACTCGCCGGGAACATGCTAGTTGGACTTATACCTGACATCAGATAGCAGTTCCCTGGTGACATGTGTACAGGTTAGTTCATCGACCACAGGATCGTCATTTGTCTCGTATGAGTTCCCACTGTACTTTGATTACTACCCTACCACGCTCAAAGGAGACGTGCAAACAGGTTTTAGTTGGGTACAGTCCCGAGCCACATGGAGGCAGTGAGCGGATCTTCAGGGGTTCGTCTCTCCCGGTATTAGGGGTGAGGTCGTGCTGTGTCTAGGAGAGCCATTACACGAAGTCCTTGGCCAAGGCAGGAGATTTACTGGTAGGTATTCCAGTAGTATCTCAGGGTGTTCTGAGCTGATCTCCGACATGACTTGTACCGCTTTTGGGGGTCTGACTTTTACCAACCCCCTAGGCCCGCCATGCGATGCTCATAGGCGAACGGACCGGACTGTACAGATATTGTCACTGACAGGCTCAGTAGGGTGTCAGGATGAGTTCGCTCACAGACGTCCCTTTTAGTCAATAGCTGGTAGCCCGCCACGTATGGCTAATACCTCTGACGTGCTAGTGGTTAAATCCACAGCCATAGTATTGACGAGTCTTTAGAGTCCCCCACAGACCAGTTGCTCAAGTTTCGGGCGAAACGCTGTAGAGGCCATATGGAGATATGGCAGGGTTCGATCAGATACGTGCGGTATTGCACGGATCATGATCGGACGGAAAATACTTGCGGGCTTTGGTTTAAGCCGGATCCTAGTATAGTACAGTGTAGATTTTGTCTCATTGCATTTGTATTCGGTCGGAATACAGATACGGGTGTGTATACACAGTATCGGGGTTTTCCTGTAATTTATTACGGGATCAGTTTTTTGGAGTTGCCAGTTTGTTTTCCGTTTCGGCCATATTTCATTTGTATCTTTCATTGGCCGAAAAATGGTGGAGGTGGGCTTATTTGCATTTGTGCAAATAAGCATTTTGGAGGGTTGTCTTTGCATATTGTTGCTTCATGATAACTCTTGTTTGACCTTGACTTCTTGACTTCATGATGGTTCATGATGGCTTGACTTGTGTAGTGATGAGGGGTTTTTGTTGAAATGATTCTTGATCATCATATCCTTTTTCTCTCTCCTTTGGATGATGGTTCCCCCCCTGATTATTCACTCTCTCACCATTCCCTCATGTATGGCCGGCCAAAGGAAAAGGGGGCTGCCCAATTTTTGTGGGGGGATTTTTGGCTCTCTTGTGTTTGCAAAAATCCCCAAAACTCATCTCCAAAAAGGCTTAGTTCATTTCCTCCACAAAAGGCAACTTCCAATACCCCAAAATAAGACATAGAGCACTACACGTATTCTACAGCAAACCTTGGGCACGTCGGCTCGCCAACTTCGTGCCCGAGTTGCCTCGGACCAGAGGTAGGAGCCTGTAAAAGAAGCCGGCGACGTGGTGCCCTTCCGTCGACGTGATGGAGACCGGAGATTCCGCGGGAGATCGGGACGACGACGAGAAGACCGAAGGACACGGATCGCTCGGTATATCTCTCTACCTCTCTCTAGATAGCTAGGACTAGATTAATGGCACGATCCGGGTTTATAGTGCGCGGTGGTGCCGGTATAAAAAGGTAAAGAAAACCATCGCTTCCGCATTCCGGCGTCGGATTGACGGCCGGAGCGCCGCCGTGCACTTACAAGTCTTGTGTAACAATGCACAAAAATGCAAATCTCATGCATCAAATGCACGAAATACAAACAATAACTCGAATGCGTAAAAAGCAATACCGAGTGTACCAAGGTGTATAAAATCATAATTGTGTGCAACTGCGTACACAAAACACATATCAATACACTGCAAGCACATATAAGCTATACCGAGTGCAAAATCAAATCGAGTGCGTACCACACGTACAAAATCAAATCAACTGTATGAAATTCAGGAAATCATAAACATGTGCACCCAAGGCACAAAATCAACTGTATGAAATTCAGGAAATCATAAACATGTGCACCCAAGACACAAAATCAAGATCAAGTGTAATAGATATGCACAAATCATAAACCAACAAAACAGTGTGTAAATCGCATATCAAGTGCGATAACTATGCACAAAATGTAAATACCCAGTAGGTGCAGCCATGGCATACGAGAACAGTATCATAAAACTCAATCATCAAAACTCAAATCTAATAGATATAAGCGTGATACTCGGATCACAACGCAAATCGCAGCAAATGACATTGAGGTACACCACCTACAATGTCGAAAAATATTGGTGCGCCCAAAACTGTCAGAGCAAGAACATCCGCTTGCCTCCTGCTCACGGTCTGGCACCCTCTGTCTCTGCGTCAACATTTCTCTGTGGATTACTAATCTCGCAATCCATCGTCTCATCGGTCTGGTCCGGTGTGCTAAACAAAACGATTCCGCTCTGGCACTTCTCTGGTCATCTCTTGGCCAATTAGTATGACCACTCGTAAAGCAGCACGTCACTGGCGTCGGTCTTTGGTCCTCTGAATACACGTCACACATCTTATCATCGGTGCAAATCTTATTGTAGCAGTGTCCTCGAAGGAACCTGCTCAGGGTCTCTTCCGATCTTCCCTACGCCGAACTATACTGAGGCTGGTACTCTTGCCTAATCTTTTCTCGCTTTCTGGACATCTGCCTTCTCAGCACAACTTTTCTTCTTGAACTGATCATATCTCATGCCTCTGTATTCATATCAGATCTCTAATCTCAACGAGGAGTAACAACAGCTCGTTGACATCTCGCACGAACTTCTTGTTCCAATCGTTTTTGTTATCGTCTGCTTCGATGTCACATCATACTATCTGCGTACTGCAATTGTCTCGGCTACAGTCAATCCCGATTCTCTCACACGGACTCTAAATCGCGAACTCGGTATCTTCATCACTCTGTAGAAGATCTCTAGCCGAACACGTCCTCGGGAACTCGTCCATACCATTGGAGGAATACTCAATACTCGTCCGTTCTCGATCAACTCACAACACATCTGGGTGAGGTCCTCTATCTAAAGCTGGTCCATGTACTGGTTTCCTATCACATGATATCCGGACGACGTTAAACTTTTCGATCGATTTGTCAAGTCCCATAATTCCCTAAGAGCTCAACTATTGAGTACAGTTTAATAATATCCGGTATATGCCACAGTACCTATGGACCAACCGTAGAAGGGCAAACCCAAGCCTCATTAATGGCACCGTGAAACTGCCGCAAACCCTAAGGTTCAAAAGCGTTCCCATGGTCATTATATCGAGTTAGGGTTTCATTCTTCTAGAGGGTTCACGGAATTACTTGCATATTTTTCCGAATACCTTAAACTTGGAAAAATGGTTTTCTGATATTCGTTCGAACTTTTTAACTTTTCCTAGACAACATGTGAATACCCTTCGCCTCTCAACTCAAGGTAGACTAGCTATCATCTATCGCAGCTCTGCCTGAAAGCTCCAGCGATCTCAGTTCGTAAAGTATGGAGGCGACATCCTTTCAATCTCAGCAACAGCTGGGTCATCTGTCTGCACGGTAGACGACATCGCAATCTCTGAGGTATGCTGTACATCAACAGTCCTCACACAACAGGCAGCCTCTAACAATAGCCCGATCATCCTCTGCGCAACCGAACACTCGCCTCAAAAGAGAAGTAACAACACCAATACAAAATCGAGGCGTTCTCGTGTCACCAGAAAACACGATGGTCAGTCCTCGTCCATGACGAGCTCGCCCTGACCGCATCACTAGTAGCAGCTCAATCTGCGCTCAAACCATGATGACAGGAACCTCAAGCATGTATCGATGAAACCATATCAATGGAATGAAAGGAATAAACAGATCCCAAAATGGATACATGATCATAAGGAGAAACGAAATCAATAAGAGTATGATCATGGAAACAAATAGAATCAAAGATCTCAATATATGTACCTCCTAAGGTTTCTTAAGTGGAATATCGTATCGTAAATATGTCGTAGAACATAAGTACGGTACGTTACTCTACTCAAGCTACCTACTCCATCAATCAGGGTCAGCCTATGTAACGAAAGTTCGGGTCTAATACCCCACTGTCCAAGTCTAAGTTCCATAAGGTCAAGCCTAGGTTCCGAAATATTTACGCCCCAGACTCCACATAGTAAAACCTAAACTCGAACAAAGGTTAAACCTAGCGCTTTGATATCAACTTTGTCACGATCCGAAATATTAGCTCATGACCAGCACTTAAATCACGCAACGTCCAAAGGCGTAACGTAATCCAAGTAAGCTGAAACCCAGAAAACTAAACCTTTTAAAGAAATAAAAGAGGTGAAGTTTTGAAATAAGGTATAATGAAGAAAAAGGTTTTCTTAAATGCATAGAAAAGGGAACATGAAAAATGCAAGTTTAGCTTACTAGTTGTAAAACATGTTCGTCTTTTAAAAATTTGGGCAGCACCTCCTTTGTATATTTTGATCCAAAACCACAAATACATGATTATATAAAAGGCATCCCCAAGTAGGAGCTAGCTCTTCGCCAAACGGCGGATTCACAACCATGCAAGACAGTAATATAAATATACGACGCCCAACGGCGAAGATCAACACAGAAAATAAAGAATAAAGCAAGACATCAACCTAAAAAGCGAACATAAAATCCATCGCTCAAATCTCGCAACTACAAGTCTCACTAAGTCTTACTATTTATACAAATACTAGTTTTGATTGTGTAAGTGCATGGGGGCGCCCCGGCCGTCGATCCGACGCCGGAACCGCGGAAACGAAAAACTTTGCGAACTTGCAAACCGGCACCACCGTGCACTTTTAACCCGGATCGGACCATTAACCTAGCTACTAGCAAACTAGAAAAGAGTAGAGAAGCTATACCAAGCGATCCGTGTCCTTCGGTCTTCGTCTCCACTCCAATCTCCCGCGGAATCTCCGTCCGTCACCTCCTCGTCGAAAACGGGCACCACATCGCCGAATTCTTTTACGGGCTCCCACCTCTGGACCGAGGCAACTTGGGCGCGAAGTTGGCTAGCCGACACGTCCAAGATTTGCTATAGATGTAGTGTAGAATCTATTGTCTCTTGGGGTTTAGTGTAGTTGCCATGGTATGTAGAGAAAATGAACCTTTTGGAGAGGTGAGGAATTTGTAGCAAGCTAAAAATGTTATGAAGGAAAAATGCCACACCAAATGAAACTCTCTCACTCTCCTCTAATGTGGCCGGCCCTCTCTACTCATGAAATGGTGGAGAGAAAAAACTCAAGCATGAAGGGAGGTGAGTGTAGGAAAAGTAGAAAGGTGACCACAACAAAAAGGCAATGATAACATTATCAAATCCTTTCTAATCTCATGATGATAAGAATATCATAATGAAGCTACAAATGCAAGAAAACCCTCCATAATAAGTTATTTGCACTCTTGCAAATAACCCCCCTCCATCGGAAAGTCTGGCCGCGAAGGAACAAAGGAAAACCGGTCGGAACCGAATGCAAACTGGCAACTACAGAAAACTGATCCCGTAATAAATTACAGGAAAACCCGGCTACTGCATATACATTCCCGCATTTGTATTCCCACTTAACACAAATGCAAAGAGACAAAATCTACACTGTCTAATACTAGGATCCGGCTTAAACCAAAGCCGGCTAGTAAAAACTGTCCGATCACGATCCGTGCAATACCGCACGTATCTGATCGAACCCTGCCATATCTCCATACGGCCTCTACAGCGTTTCGCCCGAAACTTGAGTAACTGTGTGTGGTGGACTCTAAAGACTCGTCAATACTATGGCTGTGGATTTAACCACTAGCACATCAGAGGTATCAGCCAAAACGTAACGGGCTACCAGATACTGACCAAAAGGGACGTCGATGAGCGAACTCATCCTGACACCATACTGAGCTTGTCAGTGAAAATATCCGTACAGTCCGATCCGTTCGTCTATGAGCATCGCATGGCGGGCCTAGGGGGTTGGTAAAAGTCAGACCCCCAAAAGCGGTACATGTCGTGTCAGAGTGTAGCCCAGAACACCCTGAGATACTACTGGAATACCTACCAGTAAATCTACTGCCTTGGCCAAGGACTTTTCATGTACTGGCTCTCCTAGACACAACGCGACCTCACCCTCAATACCGGGAGAGACGAACCCCTGCAGATCCTCTCACTGCCTCTATGTGGCTCGGGACTGTACCCAACTAAAACCTGTTTGCACGTCTCCTTTGAGCGTGGTAGGGTAGTAATCAAAGCACAGTGGGAACTCACACGAGACAAATGACGATCTCAGGTCGATGAACTAACCTGTACACATGTCACCAGGGAACTGCTATCTGACATCAGGTATAATCCCAACTAGCAGGTTCCCGGCGAGTCCTGTCCGGTGTACTCATAGCCCAATGAGCACCTGTATACATCTTAGGTGAACTAACTGACACCAGTGGCTTGTGAGACCGGACACCGCCCCTCGTCGGGGTCTCGACTTTATACACTAGTCTACTCTGGAGAATCGATGCCCTGTCTCGAAACTCCCACGACTAGGGACCTTTTAAGGATGTACTTATAGACCCCAGCTCCCACGTATATGATCGCCCTCATACTGCTGGTAGTCAAGCAAGAATCCTAGGGGCTCCATCAACGTGTAATAGCGACTCGTAAGGTCACCTAAAGCAGTACACGATGATAAAGATAAACCAGATAGCATACTATCATCTTGAGTAAGACTGTCCTACTGGGACAGGTCCTCCCTCAATCATTGCAATCACGTGCCTGTGATCCAATAATTGACTCTGAGGGCACTATCTCCAACAATCTCCCACTTGCACTCAAGGCTAATTATTGCGATGTCGCATACTCACAGCCCGTGTGATACCGAACACCCAACTCCTCTACTAGTCAGTCTCACAAAGCTCGTTTGCGAAACTATTGCGTTCGAGGAATAGCCTCAGTGAGTGGATCCGCTCTGATGTTTTTTCTATGTCTCTCTTTATCTCAAGTTCGCGGTGAAAGCCATCTCCCGAAATGAGCAATACCTGTCTTAGAATCTGTCTGGATATCTGATGGGACCCAGCTCATAAATGAACTCCAAATCCAAACTTCTTAGACTGTATCGTCAACTGAACTTAATCAGTATCCTGTGCCATCCTTTCCTCAGTATCCACCTGGACCACCTGTCCAAAATACTGCCCCTCGTCAGAAGGAAAAACTATAACTTTGACAGCCACTCTGCCATCCAGGTCACCTTGGAAGCCTGGAATGATAACTGTCTCCCGAATGAGGCTGTCGTTATCATATCCCTAGAACATCCACTTATGTTCTAAAGCTGCTTCCGATTGTTTTTCCAGGATTGGATGAATATCAACTTATTGCACCTACTGCAAGAACAACATCTGGTGCGGTACTTGACATCTCATGATTGACTCAATTGCCTTAGCAAGTGATCTGCCAATCATGCGTATCCCTCTCCCCTTTAGTCTGTAAGACACCTTTAGAGAGGGTGACTCCATTACCTGCAGGTACACCACCATGCCAGGAGTCGTCCATTCTAAATACTCTTAGAATGCTGTCTAAGTACCCTGATTGGGAAACCACCCAAATCTAGATCTAAAACCATAGATCTAGTAACCAGAATGTACGATATAAGATCCAATTCCTATATGGAGAAACTACTGTGTAACAACCAAAGTATAACCGATCGTAGTATAGGAATATCACTTCCTACTCTGTGTATGTCATCCAAATACCAGGACATCACACCCTACTACCTTCTTAACAGATCCTTCTCCTATTCTGATGAAGTCAAACCTATGACTGTCACATCAGAAATAAATGATCTATCTCCGCTATATCCGCTTTAGTCTATAACTAGACATAAGCCACCTGTCAATCAATACTTCCGCTGCTCCCACTGACTACGACAACCCTCTGGCAGAGTCATATAGACGTACACTTCTAAAGCTAGTTTAGAATGACGCTATACTTATCCTCCTGCCGGGTCTCACAGTCTGGAACAACAGCAATGGCAAGTCTGGGTAAACAAGAACCTCCCTGCCACCTTCCTTGAGCATACCGAAGTACCTCTCGAGTGCCTGAGGTTACCCACCATATCTGCAGAGTGGACAATGGAATGTCAAACCAGATTGAATCTTTAGGTTCTTATCAAATCTTCATTGCATTTCTGGAATCACTTCTAGTTCTACCATACTCCCACTACTGTTTTCTGAAAAAATCCATTTTTAATTAAAACTGTGGCGAGTTAAGAACAATATTACTATTGATCTTCCAGATGGTAGAAAGTCAACCCTCGTCATAGCCCGGGTCAACCCACAAACAGCCATTACAGAAATGTGCCTTGAGTTGTCCAGTGTCTGGTTTTAAGCATAAGCCGGACAACTCCCCATACTATAACAATGTCAAGATATGAACTGTTCTATATCCAATACAGAAACAGAGGCACTGATTTAATTGAACCAGATTCAAATCATGCAGTTGTCTCCAGTGCATGTCAACTAAATGGAAGGAGGCCGATCAGCATTACTCAACTTAGGAATGCTTCTAATTATGAGTAACCTGAAAGAGAAGCAAGTTCTCTTAATCATTACTATCAACTGAATACCATACATAAGTATCTACATCTTCGATCATCTTGAAGAATCCCGATACTTGCAATACCTGGTTCTCTACTTTACTCTTATACCTATAACTTCTCAAAACTTCGACCTTGTGTTTCTACGAAACACCTGTCTAAGAACTAGAGAAGTTATAAGTAAACAGAATATAGTACGAGGACCAACCCCTCTGTCCTAATGGACACTGGACAATACACAATACTCTGTATAAGTCCCCTGAGTCTAATAACTCATTCACTGTGTGTCGTAGGTTGAAAATTGTACTTATGGTTAAGAAGAATTACACCGCCGTTCAATGCTCCTTACCTAACCATCCACTGATATAGGTAAAGGTCATAGACATAATTTCAAAAAGTTATATCTCACTCTATAAAAATAGACGTACAGATATATCAATTTGAAATTGGTGCACAACAACGGATATTCTAAACCAAATATTTGCCAACCGGCAAACAACCCAGGTGACTTCCTCAAATATCATCAATTACAACGAATCCCGATATAATGAGGATGGTCACCTAATTTCCAATAACTTACTCCCACTCATCATCTGTAAAACCATACAGATGTGAGAATCATACCTGGTAAATACATACCCTGGAGCAAGTGTCTAATTGGGAAATCAGTTTTCTTTTAACAGTACATAGTGAATTTGAAACAATGAAATGTTTCGATGGGGTATCCCGGTATTCCTAGTAATGCCTCTTCCATTATCCAGATTCACAACTGTAACCGTATAATTCTTTTCCATCTCTCCAAATCCCTTTATATGTCTTTAGTCGTTACCTTCTGCACACCCCTTTAGGCCAAATGGTTTTCTTCCTTCCCTACCGTTCGGCACCAGCCTATGGTTTGGAAGAAGACTATCCAATAAGCATAATGGGTGTACTGTCCTAATCCTAGGAGCATTCGCAATGCGAGAGAAGGTGAAGATAAAAGACAACCGAATGAACCTTATTCCTATTTCTCCTGAACCAGAATCCATCCCCGAACTGGAACAAGTTCCTTTCGAGTTCGTATATAACCATACGATGGAGTATCCAATAAACTGTGGATCTTCGTAGGGATATGGAGTGTCCTGGAGAAATACAAAGGTGATTTAGGATTGGCGAAGAAATATTTAGTTTGGTCGTGAATAGCAGTCGCAATTTACTTTGCCCTCTTACTAATCCCTTTCTTTGTCTTACTTAATACCTTCTGCACACCATCGTTATGCTAATTGGTTTTCTTCATTCCCCACCTTTCGGCACCAGCCTAAGGTATGGAAGAAGACTATCCAATTTGCGTAATAGGTGTACTATCTCCTAAACCAAGGAGTACTCGCAACCAGAGAGAAGGTAAAAGGAAAAGACAACTGAATAGTCCTATTCGTTTTCTCCAGAACCGGAAACCATCCTCGAATTCCTTCGAGTTCGTATATAACCATACGATGGTTTTGTCCAATGGAAGTGGACGTTCGTAGTAATACGGGGTGTCCTGGAGAAAAGGGTAAAAGTAGGAGTGGCAATGAGGTTTGCAACTCTGACAATCCAAAAGCCAGTGTTATGAAGGTTCGGTCAACTTGGTCACTGAGTCATATTCTAGGGTCGGGTCAATGGTCGCTGCCAAAGAGAGAGAGAAAAGAAACACTCAGCGTGCACTCTAACCTAGATCAGAATGGTTATCACTTTATCTAATCGGGAAACCTCCCACTGTACCGTCAAATTTTTCCCCAAACCTGAAGGAAGAATTAGTCGGGATCACCCGAGGAGTAAACTAACTCATCAGTGGGAATCGGGATCCAACTATCATCGCATGATAACGTGACGGAATCCGCTCACGTTATCACACTCCAGAAGGTATGCGCATATCTGGCAAGTTTCAGTTTTTTTAGAAACTCCCGATGTGATTTTTGCCTCATGCTCTTATGACCTTGACTTTGACCAACAAATCATAAGTCACATGTCAAGTTCTACCCGTCATTGTCCGGGTTGATTTGATCCCACCCGTACAAGCCCTTGACTTTGGCCAACAAGGCTATACGACTGTCCCAAACCAACGCATCTATCTATGCAGCATATGAATACCCAACAGCTACCAAACACCGTGCCTTGACTTTGGCCAACAAACACGGCTTGAATACTATTGACTATCCATATGAAACGACGGAGGGCTACGAATGGTTTCTGGCGAAAACCTTTAACGTAATGAACTCGATATCGTTGAAGGAACGGATAGCTTTTTAGAAAAATATAGTAACGAAAACCTTTGCTAAAGAGGTCACTCCCGGTGAAGGGATCTCGGCTCTTTCCCCGTAGAATGAGGTGCAGGATATTCCAACTGAATACCACGATGCAAAGCAAAAGTAATCGGCTATAGTGAAGTTATTGCCCTGACGCAAACTTTTGTCCAAGGGGTCACTCCCGGTGAAGTGATCTCGGCCCTTGCCTCGTCGACTGAGGAGCAGGATATTCCAACTGAATACCACTGTGCAAAACAAAAGAGAACGCCCTTGCAATAACTGCTATTTGAAAAATGTTCCAACAACATCAGAATAGGTTTGTTTAGCTTACATTGATACGAATCAACGCAGTCCCATCAATTGATCACACCACAAAAGAATAAAAATAATGATGTACGTATACGCCATCCGCATTCGCCACTGGGTCCCGTCATCACCCGTTAGGTTACTTAACTAACGACAGAGCGGGGACTGGACTAGCGCGGATGCAAAACATATACAACATCTACTAGTATATATATATATAATATATAATTTTCGCTCAAGGTGTGATAAAATGCAACATCACAGAACTGTACAGTATCACAGAACAATACAGATATCTGGGATCCCCGGGTTTCATAGAGCCGCTACTGAAACCCGACGTTCCCGTGGTCGTGTGGATAGCCTGTGCAATGAAATCCTAGACCCCTACGGGCTCGGCAAGTTACCCGCCAAAACCCGAAGCGAGGCAGCCCCCTTCACCAACGTGAATGGACCACCTAGCACTTCACGAAATCCGGTAACTTGGGCACCCCTCCTTGGGTCAACCTGTACCCCCTACGAGTGCGGCGAATAGCCCTGCCAATTCTAGAGTAAAGCCCCCTCCGTCTCAATGCCATGAGATGCGGGCCCGTTGCCCTCTAGAACCCGGCTATCCGTGCACCCCTCCGCAGGGTAATCCTAGTACAGAAAGTAAAATATACATACAACGGATATATCGACCTCGACCTGGTCGTGCCCCAAAAGAATAATACAAACAGGCAGTGAAAGCAGTCCACATGTCGGACGCTCGCCCCGCAATATCAAATGTACATATATAACAAAACTGTACTACCGTTGCACCCAGGCTATCCCCCACGACCAATCCGCAACATCACAGCACAACACAGAACATCAACGTGAATGTCACGTTCGCAAATCCGTCAAAAAGAGCTATAGCAGTTAGACAGGATTTACCGATCAAATGACATTCACGGTCGCAGATATAATGTAAATACTGTGAACTAACATGTTTAAAATATCCGATCGAACAAATTTACCGAAGTGGGTCCCAAGCAGTACTGTAGCACTTACAGAAAATCTGGGCCCAAAAAGAATATCCCGAAACCCCTATTTCCAACCCAACAGCCCACTGGAAAAATTTGGTGCGTTGACAAGTCAAAGTGGCGGCGGAACCGCGGCCAATGCGTGGGTTTGGCCGCGGTTCCGCGGTGGAATGGTGACATCACGCCACCAAATTTTCTCAAAATGCTTATAATTGCCTACACGTGTCTCTGCAACAACCTGAAAAAATTTTGGAGCTAAAAAAATTTCGACAGAAACTTGTGCACTTGAAATCGGGTTTTCGGAATTTTTGTTCGACCGAGTCTTTAAACATACTAGAGCAAGCTAGACCGGGTTAACGGCGTGGCTCTGATACCAATGTAAGTGCACGGGGGCGCCCCGGCCGTCGATCCGACGCCGGAACCGCGGAAACGAAAAACTTTGCGAACTTGCAAATCGGCACCACCGCGCACTTTTAACCCGGATCGGGCCAGTAACCTAGCTACTAGCAAACTAGAAAAGAGTAGAGAAGCTATACCAAGCGATCCGTGTCCTTCGGTATTCGTCTCCACTCCAATCTCCCGCGGAATCTCCGTCCGTCACCTCCTCGTCGAAAACGGGCACCACATCGCCGAATTCTTTTACGGGCTCCCACCTCTGGACCGAGGAAACTCGGGCACGAAGTTGGCTAGCCGACGCGTCCAAGATTTGCTGTCGATGTAGTGTAGAATCTAATGTCTCTTGGGGTTTAGTGTAGTTGCCATGGTATGTGGAGAAATTGAACCTTTTGGAGAGGTGAGGAATTTGTAGCAAGCTAGAAATGTGATGAAGGAAAAAAGCCACACCAAATGAACCTCTCTCACTCTCCTCTAATGTGGCCGGCCCTCTCTCCTCATGAAATGGTGGAGAGAAAAAACTCAAGCATGAAGGGAGGTGAGTGTAGGAAAAGTAGAAAGGTGACCACAACAAAAAGGCAATGATAACATTATCAAATCAATATCAAATCCTTTCTAATCTCATGATGATAAGAATATCATAATGAAGCTACACATGCAAGAAACCCCTCCACAATAAGTTATTTGCACTCTTGCAAATAACCCCCCTCCATCGAAAAGTCCGGCCGCGAAGGAACAAAGGAAAAACGGCCGGAACCGAATGCAAACTAGCAACTCTAGAAAACTGATCCCGTAAAAAATTACAGGAAAACCCCGCTACTGCATATACATGCCCGCATTTGTATTCCCACTGAACACAAATGCAAAGAGACAAAATCTACACTGTCTAATACTAGGATCCGGCTTAAACCAAAGCCGGCTAGTAAAAACCGTATGATCACGATCCGTGCAATACCGCACGTATCTGATCGAACCCTGCCATATCTCCATACGGCCTCTACAGCGTTTCGCCTGAAACTTGAGTAACTGTGTGTGTGGTGGACTCTAAAGACTCGTCAATACTATGGCTGTGGATTTAACCACTAGCACGTCAGAGGTATCAGCCAATATGTAACGGGCTACCAAGTACTAACCAAAAGGGACGTTGATGAGCGAACTCATCCTGACACCCTACTGAGCCTGTCAGTGACAATATCCGTACAGTCCGGTCCGTTCGTCTATGAGCATCGCATGGCGGGCCTAGGGGGTTGGTAAAAGTCAGACCCCCAAAAGCGGTACAAGTCGTGTCGGAGTATTGCCCAGAACACCCTGAGATACTTCTGGAATACCTACCAGTAAATCTCCTGCCTTGGCCAAGGACTTTTCATGTACTGGCTCTCCTAGACACAGCGCGACCTCACCCCCAATACCGGGAGAGACGAACCCCTGCAGATCCGCTCACTGCCTCCATGTGGCTCGGCACTGTACCCAACTAAAACCTGTTTGCACGTCTCCTTTGAGCGTGGTAGGGTAGTAATCAAAGCACAGTGGGAACTCACACGAGACAAATGACGATCTCAGGTCGATGAACTAACCTGTACACATGTCACCAGGGAACTGCTATCTGACATCAGGTATAATCCCAACTAGCAGGTTCCCGGCGAGTCCTGTCCGGTGTACTCATAACCCCATGAGCACCTGTATACATCTTAGGTGAACCAACTGACACCAGTGGCTTGTGAGACCGGCCACCGCCCGTCGTCGGGGTCTCGACTGTATACACTAGTCTACTCTGGAGAATCGATGCCCTGTCTCGAAACTCCCACGACTAGGGACCTTTTAAGGATGTGCTTATAGACCCCAGCTCCCACGTATATGATCGCCCTCATACTGCTGGTAGTCAAGCAAGAATCCTAGGGGCTCTATCAACGTGTAATAGCGACTCGTAAGGTCACCTAAAGCAGTACACGATGATAAAGATAAACCAGATAGTATACTATCATCTTGAGTAAGATTGTCCTACTGGACTGGTCCTCCCTCAATCATTGCAATCACGTGCCTGTGATCTAATAATTGACTCTGAGGGCGCTATCTCCAACAGATTGATGGAGTTGACTAGATACAAAATGAATAGTAAATACAAAAGTAATACAATCCAACTTGTACCACCTACAAAAGCAAGTCACCCGAATGCAAGCTGTGTGCCAACGATACCGCTACCGATCCATGCGGTCAACCTGCAAGAACTATGGCACAACGGGGGTGAGTTGCCAACTTGCGAGTAGAAAACATCATCAGGTAGAAATCGAATAAACAACGATTCCTAGGTCAACTAAATCATAAAGGTAATGCCATGATATCTAGGGTGACTGTATGTAAATATGTGCCAACAATAATAATCAAAGCCTGTATGCATGTGGATAACATCCAACAATATAATAAATGCCTGTATGCGTGTGGATCTCGTCCACTCGAAACATCATAAAAACATATGCATGTAAATATATGAGGATGTCAAAGAATGTGTGTCCATCATTGACACAACAAATCATGAAACCTGAGTGTCCAACACCGACACTCAAAAATATCATGAAACCCGTGTCCTGCATTGATACGTAAATCCTCATATCTCAGGCGCCGCATCCTCAGATCGGCCCTTATGTCCATCTCACTACTCCGGTCGGTATCCTCCGGATAACCGCCGAGTCCAGATACTATCAACGGTAGGCAGTGCTCCCCTGCCAGGCTCAACGCCATCATCTGCGACCATCTTGCCTCGGGGTACCACACCGGGTCCACCATGCACCCGCAGACGGTTCCTCCTCCTCCTCGAATCGGGTGTCACATGCCCATCTCAGAACCGAGAAAACACATGGTGGACGTACTGAAATATCATATCAAGAGAAACCGGATTTTTAAAACAATACATACTTTCCTTTGAAATAACCATGGTTCCCAAATCCAGAAATCTCATGAAAGCAACATATCTCAATGCGTAAAATCGTAAAGCATGATGTATGCGACATATAACAGAATGTAAGCATATCCGTAAATCATGCAACATAGAACAGTAATATGCATATATCAAGGGAAAACCGCTCTTTAAAATGAATCCAGTTTTAAAATATATCCTGCGATTCCCAATTCCTCGATGGTCAAATGCAACATCGTATAAAGGTGTATATGTAACTATAGCAAGTAAATTATGCAAGGAGTCATATCATGATGCCGCAATTCTACTATGTAGTTGCATGGCAATTATCGATGATGAAGTGTGTGAGCCGGCCAATCTGTGTAAGTGTGACATACGCATCATCGATAATGGTGTAGCTGAACTAGCACAGGTATATGAAATGCAATGGTAATGACATGAACGTAGCATAAAGTAAATCGCCAGCTAAAAGGTATAAGGTATACGTATCTAACATGACCAAGTCAGTGAATCTATCAATCGGCCTCCTCTAGTCAAGGGTATGGATCAATCATCAATTAACTCATCACGTACGGTAACTCAACGTACGACGTCATTAAACAATTTGGGATCCTAACAACCTATATGACAAAGAGGGTACGGACCTCACGTCTCGTACGGCTTATCATTCAAGATTCACAACATTATGTGTGTATATATATATATACCTATTGTTCATCTCAGAAAACTGCATTATAATACCTCTCATTCGTTATCTATTTTGCTATATATCGGTATTATTAATCAGTGTCTGCTCAGTTATTATAGTTTACAAGTATTCGTGATACAACACTGAAAGCATACTCAAAATCATGGATATGACGTTTGGGAGCCGACACTGCAAGCAGACCAGAAAACTGACCAATATCCCATGAGCTCTTTTGGAAATAATACATCTGTACACATTTTTTGTATAAAAATGGTCCAAGCTATGTGCACACTTGTGTGTACATAGCTTGGACCAAGTGGGGGCAGCCATGGTAAGATGATTTGATCAAAAGAGCATGTCTTGGTGTGATGTGCATTAATTGAGCATTAAATGCTAAAAAGTTTTTATGTGATTCGAAGCATCTTGTTCCCTCCAAATCTCTGAAGGAAAACCAGGTTATCTTAGACAAATAAAACAACACCAAAATGATCTTGGGATATGCACAAGGCCCCACTGCAAACACGAGCCTCAGAGCTCGGAATTTGGCCGAGCACATGGCTTCCAAAACCTAGCTCGCCGGCCCCATCAAGCCCAAATGAGACCAAATTTCTGTGGTCCCTCCCTTGCTGCCTAGTCACCTTATTTTTATTGTTTGTTTAATCTTTTTTGGAGCCTATAAATACTAGGTGAGTGGGCAAGTTAGAGGGTGCTACTTTTTTTGGGAGAGAAAAGATTGTGAGATTGTAATTAGTGATCTTAGTGTGAATTCCTTGCCTTCCTCTAGTCTTGCAACCTCTTTTTGAGCTTGCAAGATTAGATTTTGGTATTTGAATTCACTTGTTTTGTACTTAGAACCATTTGTAATCAAGCTTCATTCTATATAAAGTATTTCTTGTATATCTTCTCTTTTTCTCTTTTCTTTTTATTGTCATTTAATTTTATGATGTGTGAGTAGTTGTTCTTGGGCTATGGTGAGGTAGGTTGTGGAATGACTTTACTTTCAAAACCTCCCTTTCGATTCTTGCATTTTACATTTCTTTTCTTAATTATGCAATTTTATTATGTTTTGCTTGATAGGATATATCATTTTCAATGGTTGCAAATCAACCTAAACATATATCCTATTTTTTCTTTACATTTTATTATTGCTATATTATGAATTGAAATTGAAATGAATACGGAATTATGTTAAGTGTCACAATTAGCTAGATAGGATATATAGCATAAATGCATATATTCTATACTTGCTAACTTCACTTAACTAACTCCATATTCATTTCATTCTCAACTTCAAATTCTTAGTTTCCATTTTACTTAATCTTGATATCGTATTCTAACCTGACGCATGTTCGGATAAATGCGGTATGCTTTCACAATTCAAATGGAAACTAAAAACTTGAAACTTGAATCAAAACGAAGAGTTGGGGGTAAATGTCGTATTTGACTAATACTAAACCATTAGCCTAAGTTTCCCCAAAACCCTTCTTCTTTTAAATTCTTGCAATTCGTGACAAACTCATCTTCCAACCTTTTGCTTATAACTCAATTTGATGTTGTGATATCCACTCCTTGTGGTTCGACCCATACTTGCCGGCATATTTCAACGCACCGTACACTTGCAGTATTTTAAAACTCGAGTCTCACCTCGTGCATCTTTTTTACCAAACGAAACCGACATATCTTAATAAAACAAAACTCGATAAATTGCACGACACCGTGAGAATCGAACAAGTTTTTGAATACCCCCAAACTTATCTTTTGCTCGTCCCGAGAAAAACAAAAAAATCCTAGCCTCACTTTCGCAAGGAACGCGATTGCACTGAGCACATGCAACAAGCCGTAAACCTCTAGGTGTCCCTAGTAGGAGGAGTGTTGTCTCCTAAGGGTTTTCAGCGGATTACACCCACAAAATCTCGTCAAGCTAGTTTCACAAGTTAACGTCGATTCTCCTCCTACAGTTCAGTATCTAAGTTAGAAATTCTATCATCCTAAGTTAGAAATATTCAACCCGTATGTTTCACATCTCCTATCTATTTAATCTTATATCCTATATTTTTTTTTTACAGTTTAGAAAGATCTGGGTATTTCCTGAGTTTTCCTTCTAAAGCGTGGTCTCCAATCAGGGATTTTTATCAACTTTTTGGAAAACATAAGTCTTATTCTTCGTCCCTATCTTTCCTCCAAATATCGATTGTATACCCCTACGTGTGTGTAAATTTTTGCACCCCTACACTTAAGAATTCAATTCAAGCTATAGTACCCTTGCCTTAATACCTAATACTACTTCTTTTTATTAATGGATGGACGGTGTTGCTCATACACCTTTCATGCGACTATTAATGCTTCTTGAGGCACTAATAGCCGATTACTGAATGTATGAGCTTAAAGCGTAAATAGCAGTCTCCAGGTCTTGACTTTTATTTATTAATTATTTTAATTTTTTTCCTTTTATTTTTCTTTTTCTTTTCAAGACCGGATATATTTTTCAATTGCTCTTATGGTGTTTAGGTTTAAATGCCGATTTTTCTTTCATACTAAGCTTTCAGGCAAGAGTATTTCTAGGTATCTTCTACTATCCCAGGTTTCAAGGTGCATGTATGTGCAGTTTGTAGGGTATATACTTTCTTAATTTGGACTTAAGAATAGAAACTAATTTTCAGACTTATCTTTCAGTAAAGCTTCAATACTTTCCCTTAATCTTGACTTAACTAAAGAACTAAACTCAAGATTACCTATTTCTCAAAAAAAACCGTAAGGACATATATTTACCAAGTTTAAACAGCAGGAGGGTTATTTTTAGGGTTTTCAATTCCTATGCCTTGGATTTAGTTATTTCTAACGTATCAACTAAACTTTCGGAATAAAAATCTAAGTTATCCTATTAGCTAACTTGACGACAGTTTTTATATTTTGGATTTTTTTTTCAATTTTTGGGTTTTTTAATAAGTATGCACATGCAAAAAAAATATACAAATGAATGCGACGGAAAGAAAGCTTACCAAGCACACGCCCAAACTTGAACTTGACAATGTCCTCATTGATACGCTATACACCAGAGTCAACAAAATGTTCGAGGGAAAAGGAAAACAAACTGTATATACAAAATTTTGTAGGGGAAGTGATTTAATAAAAATAATGCGGCTCATGTAAAAACATGAGCTCCCCAGTTTTAGCAGGCAACTCTAAGAATGGCTTGAGACGTTGGCCATTGACTTTGAAAGTATTGCCCGATTGCTGATCTTCAATCTCGACCGCACCGTGCGGAAAGACGGCGCGCACAAAAAAAGGACCTGTCCAGCGTGATTTCAACTTTCCAGGAAACAAATGAAGTCCGGAGTCGTAAAGCAGAACCTTTTGCCCCACGGTGAATGTCTTTCGGAGAATCGCCCTGTCGTGAAAACATTTCGTTCTATCCTTGTAAAGTTTGGCGTTCTCATTCGCATCATTGCGTATCTTGTCAAGTTCATTCAGTTGAACTCTTCTTTCCTCACCGGCCTTTTCTAGGTTGACATTGAGCTGTTTGATTGCCCAGAACGCACGGTGTTCCAATTCAACAGGCAAGTGACACGCTTTTCCAAAGATGAGTCGGTATGGGGACATACCTAGGTTTGTTTTGAAGGCTGTACGAAATGCCCAAAGCGCGTCACTTAACTTCAACGACCAATCCTTGCGGTTATAGCTGACAGTGTTTTCCAAAATCTGTTTAATTTGTCTATTGGAGACTTCAACCTGGCCGCAAGTTTGAGGATGATAGGGCGTTGACAATTTGTGGCTGATAGAGTACCTTTTCATTAGTGATTCAAAAGATCGGTTGCAAAAATGCGTTCCATTATCACTAATGATGGTGTGAGGCGTACCGAACCGAGAAAATATGTTTTCTTTCAAGAATTTTACGACAACCTTATTGTCGTTGGTTCGACATAGGATAGCCTCCACCCATTTGGACACGTAGTCCACAGCCAACAAAATGTACAAATTCCCAAAAGAGTTTGGGAATGGCCCCATGAAATCAATGCCTTAGACATCGAAAATTTCTACAATCAGAATGGACTGTAGGGGCATCTGATTCCGTTTTCGAATCTTGCCCATGTGTTGGCATCGGTTGCAGGTTTTGCAGTATTCGAAAGCATCCTTAAAAAGCGTCGGCCAGTAGAAGCCGCTTTGCAAAACCATTTCGGTCATTTTTCGTGGTCCAAAATGGCCCCCACAAGCTTGGCCATGGCAGAAGGACAAAACACTTCTTGTCTCAGAGTTAGAGATGCACCGTCTAATAATCTGATCAGGACAGTATTTGAACAAGTATGGTTCATCCCAGTAAAAGAATTTGACCTGGGAGAGAAATTTAGACTTGTTCTGATTCGACCAAAAAGAGGGTGTTTCTCCGGTGACTAGAAAGTTCACGATATCAGCGAACCACGGTTCGACTGATACGGAGAGAAGTTGTTCGTCAGGGAAATGCTCATTGATTAGAACTTCCTCGGTTGGTGCATTTGGAAAGCGAGACAAATAATCAGCCACAACATTGTTGGTTCCCTTCTTATCTTTGATGGTTAAGTCAAGTTCTTGAAGAAGGAGAATCCAACGTATCAATCTGTCCTTGGCATCCTTTTTTGCAAAGAGATGCTTAAGCGCAGAGTGATCAGTGTAAATCGCAACGTGGGTTCCGATCAAGTAAGGACGGAATTTCTCAAGCACGTACACAACAGCTAAGAATTCTTTCTCTGTGGTGGTGTAATTCCGCTGTGCATCATTCAACGTCCTACTCGCATAATGGATAACATGCGACTTCTTTTTAAATCGCTGTCCTAAGACAACACCTATCGCAAAGTCAGAAGCGTCGCACATTAGCTCAAAAGGTTCACTCCAGTCCGGTGCATTTAAAATCGGAGCAGAAGTGAGTTCCGACTTCAGAAGCATGAACGCATGAAGGCACTCGGAGTTGAAATCAAAGGGAGTTTCTTTAGCCAGCAAAGAAGTCAAAGGTCTAGCTAGTTTTCTAAAATCCTTGATGAAATGCCTATAAAAAACGGCGTGGCCTAAGAACGCCCTTATGTCACCGACAGTCCGTGGAGGTGGGAGGCTTGAAATGACGTCGATTTTTTCCCTATCGACTTCAATACCTTTTTCAGAAATGATATGGCCTAACACGATGCCGTGTTTGACAATGAAATGACACTTCTCCCAGTTGAATGTGAGGTTTTTTTCTTTGCATCGTAGCATGACTAACTCTAGATGCCTCAAACACACAGAAAATGAATCTCCAAGGACAGAGAAATCATCCAAGAAAACTTCTAAGAATTGCTCTACCATATCGGAGAAGATGCTCATCATGCACCGCTGAAATGTTGCAGGTGCATTGCATAGCCCAAAGGGCATGCGACGGTAGGCGCAGGTACCAAAAGGACAAGTGAAGGTTGTTTTGTCCTGATCCTCTGGATCCATCGGGATTTGATTGTAGCCGGAATACCCATCTAAGAAACAATAGTAGGCATGTACAGCTAGGCGTTCAAGCATTTGATCAATGAAGGGCAGCGGGAAATGATCCTTGCGAGTGGCTGCGTTGAGCTTTCTGTAATCAATACAGACTCTCCATCCCGTTGGTGTGCGGGTTGGGATTAGCTCATTCGCTTTATTCGTGATTACAATGAGTCCCGAATTTTTTGGTACCATATGAATGGGGCTTACCTATTTGCCATCAGATATGGGATAGATGATCCTATTTGTCCAGACACTTCAGCATTTCATTATGTACCGCTTCTTTCATCACCGGGTTAAGCCGGCGGTGAGGATCTTTGAAGGGTTTGGAATCATCAGTCATATGAATTCTGTGCTGGAAGATTGCAGGGTTGATTCCTTTGATATCAGCCATTGACCACCCAATCGATTCCATGTTCTTTCTCAGAACGTCCATGAGGGCCAACTCTTGCTCAGACGCAAGGTCGGTTGCGATTATAACTGGAAGCGTTTCGTTATTTCCCAAGTACGCATACTTGAGGTGGTCAGGAAGAATTTTGAGGTCGAGTTTTGGTGGCTCCTCCACAGATGGTCGCACTTCAGGGGCTGGTTCGTTACGAAGTGGTTCAAATTGGGCGTACGACGCCTGTTCAGGATTTAGCTTCTCAAGGAAAAGAAGCTCCTCAGAAAACAGTTCTTCAAACGTTTCGTCAAGACACTCATATTTGAAGTCAAATGTCCCCTCCTCAGACATATCGTATACAGCGTTGACTTCAAAGGTGTCGTCGTGTTTCTCGCTCGCTTAGTTTCCTAGCGTGAAGATGTTGAGGTCAACTGTCATGTTTCCAAATGAGAGTTTCATGGATCCATTGCGACAGTTGGTCAACGCGTTGGATGTTGCTAGGAAAGGCCATTCTAATATGACCGGAATCTGACCGCTGGAATTGGCGACAGGTTCTGTCTCCAATACAATGAAATCTACGGGGAATATTAATTCCCCAACCTTGATTAGAACATCATCGATTTCTCCCCTCGGCAACTTCGTTGATCGATCTGCCAGTTGCAGGGTCACTTTTGTTGGCTTCAGTTCTCCCAATCCCAGTTGTTCGTAAACTGAGTAGGGGAGAAGGTTCACGCTGGCCCCTAAGTCTAACAAGGCACGGTTGATTTTCTTGTCCCTGATAGTGCAAGAAATAGTAGGACAGTCAGGGTATTTATATTTTACCGGGATGGATTTGGACCACACATCGCTCAGAGTGGCGGCTAAGAAGACAGTTTTGGGCACATTTGTGCATCATTTTTGTGAGCACAGGTTCTTCAGAAATTTCGCATATGCCGGAACTTGTTGAACCACGTCCAACAAAAGAATGTTGACCTCACAGTCTTTAAAAACTTCTAACACCTTTTTCTATATTTGCAGAAGGCTTCTTCGATTTAAACCTATTGGGATAGGGAGCCTTCAGGTTTGAAGGAGTTGCAGATGAAAGAGGTGCAGAAGGCGGGAATGTTTTTGCTGGAGCATCGGGACAGATTTGAGGCGAATTTTCATGTTTCTTTGAAGGATGTGCAACATACGACGAAGAAGAAGAAGGAAGGAAGGAGGATGAAGACGGATCGGAAGCAGGAACATGAGATGAGATACGTGCCGGTAAATTGGCAACCACACGTTTGGATGAATCGTTGGGGCTGACAACCTTGTTATCAATCGTACCTCCTGATCTGAGGACGGTTTCGGCGTTCACATTCTCAATGTTGTTTTGCTGAACAACATGAGCGTTGTTGTTTCTCTGCTCTCTTGGATTCGTCATGGGTTGGGAGGGAAATGTTCCCTTCTCACGTTCATTTACCGCAGCAGCTAGTTGACTAATTTGGATTTCCAGTCTGGCTATCGCTTTTGTGTTAGCGCTATGCAACTGACCAGATGTTTGCATGAAAGTATCCAGACTAGACGTAGTCTGCGCAGAAGTTTTAATCAAAGCTTCCAACCCTTTTTCAATGGCTGACACCCTCTTATCGTCTTGAACGAATCCAGAGGGTGTAAAGGTTGGGTTGAGCTGATTCGGCTGTTGGGGCTGGTTGTTTGAATATCCTAATTTCTGGTTTTGAAAATTTGAATTTTGAAATTGTTAGAAATGCGGGATTGAATTGTTGTTTTGAAAAGGTGGCTGATTCCAAGCAAAATTGGGATGATTCTTCCAACCAGGGTTGTACGTCTGTGCGAAGGGGTCGTTCCTAGGACGCTGGTTTTGAAACAGCGCATTAACGTTTTCACGTCCCTGGGACCCAACGAGAAACGGACATTCTTCCGTTATGTGGCTAGGATGCTGACAGTTAGCGCACAAAGTCGGAGAAATTTGATTGACCGGTAGCGGTGAATTTTTGCCCTCTAAAACTTCTATTCGCCGTACAAGAGCGGCGATTTTTGCTTCAGCTGCTATAGAGGTGTCAACTATGTGCGGACCGCTCCTAGTCACAGATGGTTTCTCACTCACACTCTCCCACTGAATGGTTTTGTCAGCCAGTTCTTCTAAAAAGTTCCATGTGTCCTTAGCACCATAGCTCAGGAATTTGCACTGACACATGAATTCTAACATCATGCGCGAACTGGAGTCTAAATCTTCATAGACAATCTGACACAACCTCCACTGTTCTAACCCATGATGGGGACACTTGATTAAGATGTCTTTGAACCTTTCTAAGCATTTCTAAAAAATTTCAACCTCTTTTTGTTTAAAATTGTGGATTTCATTGCGAATTCGCACAGTTTTATGAATAGGGTAAATTTTTTATAGAAAAACCATCACAAAGTTGTCCCATGTCGTGATTGATCTAGCTGGCAAACTGTTTAACCAGCTTTTCGCATTGTCCTTAATCGCAAATGGAATGAATTTGAGCTTAACGACAACCTCACCCACTCCGTGAATTTTCATCATAGCACACACTCCTTCTGTAGGGTTACTAAGCACTGTAAGAAAGTTCTACAAGGCATCAACCATGCCCGGTTAAAATTTTAGCCATGCCGAACAACCCTAAACAAGATCTTTAAACTAGAGATTAGGCGAAAACTAGCAAGTTAAACTCTTTAACACTAAGTGAATATGAAATACAACCTTTGTAGATCGGTCCTTCACTTCTAAAGCTCCTTGTTGTTGTCCCTTCGCTGCGATGACGATGCTCCCGGACTCTCGGAAGGCTCCATGAGAAGAGGGCAACGGTTTTTCTTGAAATCTTCGAGGCCGAAGATGATCTACGTCGAGGGAATACGAACTCAAGCTTCTACTTCACTAACTAAAGAATTAGTGAAGCAAACACCCTAAACTAAAGTGCTAGTCTAGTAGAGAATGATGAAATAGGAAATGGGTACACTTTAGAATTTCTTTTCTTACAATATTTCTCTCTCTTTATCAAACCCTAGCAAGAATTTCAAGGAGGAGGAAGATGAGCTCAAAATGAGAATGAAAACTAATCAAGAGAGAGAGAGAGAGAGAGAGCTAACCATGGTGAGTGGGTATCATATACTAACTCATGTAAAGACATAACCATGGCTAATTATAGTGGTTAGGTTTATAAAAATCCTAAGTAAAACAAAACTAGTGGACTTTAGTCAATGCACTCACAAGCTTCATGAAGCTTCATGCACTTGAACAATTATCCACTAATTTTATATTTACTTTGTATATTAAAACACCACCAATATTATTATAATGGTATATGTCTCATACACCCACCATGATACAAAATAAACACAAATAAATATATATCACATATATATTAAGTTGTACACAACTGAGAAAAACAAATGCTTAAGTGAACCAATGTTAGTTAATGTAAATTAGTATATCACATATACAATTATACACTAAATTATTAAATCAACTCTTGACTTAATAATCCGGTTATATCACATATAATCGACTAACATCCAATGTATCGACTTATCGAATCAACCCTTGATTCGATAACCTGGTTATATCGCATATAACTGATCGATACAAACATCGCGAGAATAGAATATGGTATCACATACTCGCATTATTCTCGGTCCCGCACATATCACATATGCGCTCCTATTTCGTTTTGCCTGAGCCAGTAAAACCTCTATGTAGGACTCTAAAGACTCGTCAATACGCCGGCAGTAGGTGATGATCATATCAAGCACCCATAAGCCGTCAGCGGTACTAGCTGGACGTAACGGCTACCCGGATATTGAGCGATCAGAAGATCAGCAAGCAAGCCCGCTCCAACTCCTGAAAAAGCCTGACAGTGACACCACCGTACAGTCCGGTCTCCTCGTCTGATATGTCGCATATCAAGTCTAGGGGTGGAAAATGTCAGACCCCAATAACCGATAAGTCATGCCGATATGAGGCTCATAACTGGTCGAGAAACTACTGGTAACACTTACCAGTAAATCTCTAATCCAGCCCTGGCCAGGGACTTCCCTGTTATGGCCAATCGAGCATAGCGCAACATCAACCCCCAATACCGGGAGAGACGAAACCCCTCCTATCGCTCATTGCCTCCATGTGACTCGGGACTGTACCCAAAAACCACCATTTTGCACACCCTCTTAGACGTGGTAAGGTGGAAATCAAAGCACAGTAGGAATCACACAAGACTCTATGACGATCTCGGGTCTATAGACTAACCTGTACCAGTGTCACCAGAGAACTGCCATCTGACGTAAGGTATAATACCATCTGGGAGTTCTCGGCGAGTCCGTCCAGTGTACCTAGTCTCCACTGAGCACCCGTATATCATCTCTGATGTCAAACACCAATGGATATGGGATCATCCATCGCCTATCTGTATGGGTCGAGAAGCTATACGCTAGTTTACTCTGGTATATTGATGCCCCGTCTCGATACACCCACGACTAGGGACCTTAAAGGATGTACTTATGGCCTACCATGTCCCCACTAGTATGATCCGCATCATAGTCCAGGTAGTCAAGTACACATCTTAAGGGCTTTACCAACATGTAACAGAGAGACAATCAGTGTACACGTTAAAGTAAAGAGTTACCAGATAGTATACTATCATGTCGAGCAAGAAAGTCCTCCCTATATATGTCCAAGCATCCACTACAATATACATCTCATGTATAGTAATGGCCTCTAGGGCATACATATAACTAACAATCTCCCACTTGCACTAGAGCCATCTGATAACAGTGGTTGTAGTATCTCATACTCAACCATCCCATAATAGTCTCTCTCTGGGAAAAGACCTTTGTGAGTGGATCCGCTGTGTTGCCCTCTGAGTCTACTCTCCTAATCTCGATCCTCTGGAGATCAACCATTTCCATGATCAGGTGACACTGCCTTAGAATATTTCTGGATCACTGATGGGACGGGAGCTCCTAGGCATAAGCCACGACTCCATTGTCACACAATGGTAGGATTGAAGTTCATCTCATGAACTAATATACACCCAGACTGCCTCTTTGGTAGCGATGTATCTATCCTTTATCGTCTAGTATACCACGGTATCTGTCTTGGAACTCTTCCAACATACCGTCCATCCACTGAGGGTAAAGACAATGCCTGTGACTGACTTTCAGTCGTCCTTATCACTCTGGAACCTTTCCAGTGATTCTCCCCAGGATCGATTGATACCATCTCACTACAACTAATGAGCATCCTAACATCCAATTAGATCTATCTCATAGATCCAAAACCCACGATTTAGTAGGTATCACTTTGATCCTATTTGTAGAATCCTTGTGATAAGCGGAGATTGACCGAGCGTAGCATAGGAAACTCCTTTCCAATCAAGAGTATGTTATCCACGTACTCTACGAGGATCTCTACCATACTCTCTACTACCTTTTTGTATATACAAGGTTCATCTACCATTTTGATGATGTCAAACTCTTTGACTAACACATTAAAACAGACGTTCCAACTCCGCGATGCCTGCTTTATCACATAAAATATCTTGCACACATTTCCGCTGCTCCCATTGTCTACGAAGACCTCTAGCTATGTACTTATAGACGCTCTCTTCTAAATCAATATTTAGAAAAGCAGTTATGACACCCAACCGCCAGATATCGTAGTCATGGTATGTAGCCGTGGCAAGTAGGATCTGGATGGACTTAAGCATAGCTTTGAAAGTCTCAACTTTTCCATGTACACCAAGTAATCTTCTCAAGATATACTTGCTCCTGATGGGGATTTAACCCTTCAGATAAAGCAACCAAAGTCCATACTTTGTTGGTGTATAAGGATTCCATCTCAGATCGCTAAGCATCCAGCCATTCTTATAGAGTCCCACTCCTGATGGCCAGCTTGAAACTAGTTGGGTCATCATCTCATGATGCATTCCTCGCTCCCACTGTCATAGAGAAACCAAAGTATCTCTCAGGTGGGTGAGGAACCCTACTAGATCGGCGGAGAGGCTGAGGTTCGTTAGAAACTATTTAATTCTTTGGTTCTACCAAATCATCAGCTGCAGTTTGTATAGCTGGAACTCTTTCCTGTTCTACCTTATGACCACTAATTTCTTCTCAAGAAATTCCCTTTCACGAAGGTGGCATGCTGAGAAACAAAACATCTTTTGTTCCTCGGTTTGGTTGAACATATTCCCTTGCGAATGCTTTGGATATCCAACAAACTTCTACAAAACTGAGTTTGCCTCGAGCTTGTCCGGATTATGCTTTTAGACATAGGCTGGACAACCCCAAATCTTAACAAACTTAAGATATGGGCTCTTCCCTTTCCATATCTCATATGAAGTGGTAGGCAACTGATTTGATCGGAACCCTATTCAATAGGTATGCAACTTCACAAGTGCATAACTCCCTAAAAGGAAATAGGAAACTCAGTAGTACTCATCATAGAGCGCGCCATATCAAATAGGGTGTGATTGCCCCGCCCCGATACACCGACGTGCTGTGGTGTATGCGGAGGAATAATGCTGAGAGAGAATCTCATTCTCCCTTAGAATAATCCAGGAATTTCGTGCTCAAGTATTCTCCTCCTTGATCACATCAAATGACATAATACTTATACCCGTTTTGGTTCTCTACTTTCTAACTTATATTCTGTGAATATCTCAAAAGCTTCGGACTTGTGTTTCAACAGGAACATATGTTTGAATCTTGAGAGATCATCAGAGAATGTAATAAAGTACAAAGAACCGGTCTTGGCATGTGTAGACAGGGGACCTTCATACATCAACATGTATCATCCCAAGAGTTCACTAACTCTTTCTCTGTTTCCTAAAAACAGAGCTATGGTCATCTTATCTCTGTGACATGACCGGCAAGTTTCACAAGATGTAAATTCAAACTAATTTAAATATGCATCTATATGTAACTTCAGCTAGTCAGGTCATATTGATATGACCCAGTCTACAATACTTCAAGAAGGATTCGTTCATTTCTGAACTCTTCCTCTTGTGCGTGTTCTGTACGTTAAGAACTGTGGTTTGATTTAGAACGTCTATGCTTTTAGATAACGTGCCTGAACCGATCAACTCTTGATATAGGAAATGTTCAAAACATTATCCAACAATACAAAATTATATCCTTCATTACTAATAAAGAGACTGATATGATGTTGTATATCAGGTTCGGTATCTAATGACATTCGTTCAGAATCAATGTATTCTGGTAATACAGGGTGATAACTACCAACAGATTTGGCTGCAACACTTGCACCGTTTCTATTTCATGAAACTTATCACCCGTTCTCAGTTCTCTACCTATCTGTAGCCCATGTAACAAATTACATATGTGGCATCCTGATCCGGTATCACTGAGAAACAGTTCTCTGTAATGAACATACCCGAAGAAGATGCATCATCATGCACTTTCTTTGTTTGGGCGGCACGGGAATTCTGGTAATCCCCTATTTCCTGCTCTGTCTTATAACATTTATAAGTTGGAGCGGGACCAACGTTCCCCAGCTCAGTATAACAAGAGGGTTCGGTCAATATATCCATATTATTATCTTGATTAAGGCATGATATGGTCGCTACATGGAGAGAGAGAGAAGAAAACACTCTGCGTGCGCTCTTGCAAGATCAGATTGGTTATTATTTTATCTAATCAGGATGGCTCCTACTGTTTTTATGAAATCTTCCTTCAAACCCTAAAAGGAAAAACTAGCCGGGATTGATTACACCCTACAACTTCTCCAATCTTTCAGCCAGGCTAGTGTCGGTACTTTGAGGGAGGTTCCCCGTGCTTTCGCACGGACCTAATTAAAGTAAACCTCGTTTTCCCAGAGGCGTAACCTCGTTAACACCTTTCTAGACACCTACTCGATCGGCTAATTGTAATGTGTAAAACTCTCCCAGGAGTAACAATTACTCGCAGTGGGTATTAGGATCCAACTATCTTATAGAAGGTATGCAATCTCATTGCAAATTTCAACACTTGAAATTCCCGATAATATTTTGCCCCTAACGTGCTATGACCTGTAAGTCCATGCTACTTCTCCCGGTACTTACGGGCTAGCGGAATTTGATGAAAAACAATTTTCTAGAGGCGGTAACATGGACTCAAAACGGATCTTTGTTAAACTATCTACCTAATAACCTAACTAGGAGTTGTTAACTACTCGGTTAGGGGGTTATACCTTTCTTTCTTGAACTCCTTCGTCTTCGACTCTCGATGGTGTACGGATCGGCTTCACCCCGTCGTCTCCTTGCGCCGAAGATCGATCCACCCGAAAGCTTCTACCTTTGGCTTCTTCTTCGAGCTTTGAAGAAACTAGTTCACTCGGTTTGCTAAACCTTATGAACTAGAGTGAGTAGAGGAGAGTGTGTTGGGATTTTTCTCTATGGTTCTTGCTTCTCAACACATGAGACAAGTGAACCATAGACTACAGAGAGAGGGAGAGCAAGAGGAAGAGGGTGAGAGCTCGAGGAAGAGAGAGAATGGAAATGATAGAATGAGCAAGTCTTTTCTCTCTTGGCTCTCATAATCCAAAGCCATCATAACCAATAATAGCAATCAAGTATTATGTGATGGTTTAAGTCAAAATAGCCATATCATTTCTTGCACTCATTTTGCACAAGATAAACAAGCCAGCAAAAGTCTTTGCCATGAAATGATAGCTATTGTCATGATGATGGTCAACTAGTCCAACCTAGTCAACCGGTCAACAAAGTCAACAAGTCAACAAAGTCAACCCCTCAACAACCATGTCACCATAATACATAATTAATATTATTGTTAATTATATTTCATATTCTCATTAGGGTTTAGCAAAAAGTCAATAGTCAACAGTCAACGGTCAACAACCCTAATGAGAATCTTCTGCCTCTGTCTCTCCGTCAACTGTGCATACACACCCGCATCCGCGTTCCGAGGAACACGAATACATACGAGATAAAACCAATCCCAAAACGTACACTAGGATCTGGCTTAAACCAAAGCCCGCTAGTGTTAACTGTCCGGACACTAAACGTGCACAAGTGCACGGATGTGACCGAACCCTGTCGCAAAACCATGTGACCTGTCGCAAAACCATGCGATCTCTACTCTTTTTCCTAAAGGCGAATAGCTTTCTGTGTGGGACTCTAAAGACTCGACACTACGCTGGCAGTGGGTTTAACCACAGACCGCAAGCGGCACTAGCTGTGCATAACGGTCCCCAGGTAGATGCCGACAAGAAGACTGACGAGGTGAAACCCATCTGAACTCGTACTGAGCCTAAATGTGACAGTCTCCGTACAGTCCGGTCTGTTCGTCTGATACATCGCATGGCGGGCCTAGGGGGCGGTAAACGTCAGTCCCCTAATAGCGGTACAAGTCATGTCGGAGTGAAGCCCATAACACCCTGAGATAACATTGGAAACCTACCAGTATATCTCGCTTGCCCTGGTCAGGGACTACTCGTGTAATGGCTCTCGTAGACACAGCGCGATGTCAACCCCCAATACCGGGAGAGACGAATCCTGTCTAACTGTCACTGCCTCCAAGTTCTTCGGGACTGCACCCAACTACTACCTGTTTGCACGACTCCTTTGAGCCGTGGTAGGGTAGTAATCAAAGTACAGTGGGAACACACTCGAGGCGAAGTGACAGTGTCAAGTCAGCGGACTAAGCTGTACACATGTCACCTGGGAACTGATAACTGACGATAGGTATAATACCAACCAATCAGTTCTCGACGAGTCCTGTCCAGTGTACTCGTAACCTAACGAGCACCCGCATACTATCTTCAGTACGACGTACTGATGGCTGTGGGACAGACCATCTCCCACTCTGGGATGAGAAGCGCATATGCTAGTCTACTCCGGAGTATCGATGCCCTGTCTCGATAGTTCTGCGACTAGGGACCTGCATAAGGATGTGTTTATAGATTACCCAGCCCCACTAGTGTGACTGCCATCACAACGCTGGTAATCAAGCAAAGATCCTAAGGGCTCCACTAATGTGTATAGATGATATGTTAAAATAAACACATGTACACATTGAAGTAGAAACAAACCAAGTAGTATACTACTATTTTGAGCAATATTGTATATACAACTGTGAATATCCCAAGCTTCCATTAATTAATATACAAATTAGTATGATACAGTAATGGCCTATAGGGCATATACACTAACAATCTCCCACTTGCACTAAGGCCATGTACTGGCGTATCGAAGACATATCATCTTGATCAGCCGCTCGAACTGAGTCTGGGGCAAGGCCTTGGTGAATGGATCTGCAGTGTTATCTTCTGAAGCAACCCTCCGAACCACGATCTCCTGGCGATCCACGGTCTCCCTGATCAGGTGATACCGCCTCAAGATGTGTCTGGATTTTTGATGGGACCTGGGTTCCTTCGCTAAAGCTATAGCCCCGTTGTTGTCGCAATACAGAGGTATTGGATCAACAATGGACGGAACAACCAGAAGTTCTTTCAAGAACTTCCTCATCCAGACGGCTTCTTTTGCGGCATCAGATGCAGCGATATATTCCGCTTCCATAGTCGAGTCAGCAACGGTTTCCTGTTTGGAACTCTTCCAACACACCGCCCCTCCATTGAGGGTAAAGACAAAACTCGACATGGACTTGGAATCATCATTGTCTCTCTGGAAGCTGGAGTCAGCAAAGGCCTCGATCTGGAGGTCTTTTCCGCCATACAACAAGAACATCTCCTTAGTCCTTCTCAGGTACTTGAGAATGTTCTTTACCACTATCCAGTGTTTCTCCCCAGGGTTTGACTGATACCGGCTTACTACACTCAGTGCATAAGCTACATCCGGTCTGGTACACAACATCGCATACATTATAGAGCCTACCGCAGAAGCGTAGGGTATAATAGACATGCGATCCCTTTCCAAATCAGTCTTGGAAGACATCTCTTTGGAGAGGGTGATCCCGTGACAAGCCGGTAGATTACCACGCTTGGAATCTTCCATACTGAATCTTTTCTGTATGGTGTCGATGTACCTGGACTGTGAAAGTCCTAATATCCTTTTGGATCTATCACGATGGATCCGGATCCCCAAGATGTATGAGGCATCATCCAGGTCTTTCATGGAGAACCTGTGTGACAAGAACCCCTTGACAGATTGTAGCATAGGAATGTCATTTCCTATTAAGAGAATGTCATCCACATATAAAACGAGGAATACTACAGTTCTCGCTACAAATCTACTATAGATGCATGGTTCATCTGGATATTTGATAAAGCCAAATTCCTTGACCGTCTCATCAAAACAGATGTTCCAACTCCGCGATGCCTGCTTTAGTCCGTAGATGGACTTAAGCAACTTACACACCTTTCCGCTGCTCCCACTCTGAATGAAACCCTCTGGCTGGTCAATATAGACACACTCCTCTAAATTTCCATTCAGAAAAGCGGTCTTTACGTCCATCTGCCAAATCTCATAATCGTGAAAGGCAGCAATGGCAAGAAGGATCCGAATGGATTTCAGCATAGCCACTGGAGAAAAGGTTTTGTCATAGTCCAAACCAGGTCTTTGACGAAAACCCTTTGCAACAAGTCTAGCTTTATAGGTCTCAACCTGTCCATCTACACCAATCTTCCTTTTGAAGATCCACTTGCATCCTACGGGTTTTACCCCATCTGGAGCAATGTCCAACGTCCATAATTTGTTGGTGTACATGGACTCCATTTCGGTCCGCATTGCATCCAGCCATTTTACCGAGTCAACGCTCTGAACGGCCTGCTGGAAGCTAGTAGGCTCATCATAATCAATGATGCAATTTTCTCTATCCCCGTCTATGAGAAAACCGTAGTATCTCTCAGGCGGATGAGACTGCCTACTACTCCTGCGGAGCGGCGTAGGAATGTCCTGTTCTTTCGAACCTTCTGGTTCTACTAAGCTTTCAGTAATAGTCTGTGGTTCTGGAATTTCTTCCAGTTCTACTGCGCTCCCACTGATTTCCTTTTCTAAGAACTGGTGTTCTAGAAAGTGGGCATTACGAGAAACAAAGACCTTTTGTTCCTCTGCGTGGTAGAAAAGATACCCCCTGGTGTTCTTTGGGTATCCCACAAACTTGCACAGTACCGAGCGTGCCTCGAGTTTGTCCGCATGCTGCTTTTAGACAAAAGCCGGACATCCCCGGATCTTCAGATATTGATGATAGGGTTTCTTCCCACTCCATATCTCATATGGTGTGGTAGGCACAGTCTTAGTTTGAACTCGGTTCAAAAGGTATGCAGCTGATTCTAGCGCATACCCCCAGAATGATCGCGGTAACTCAGCGTTACTCATCATGGACCGTACCATATCCCATAGGGTTCGGTTCCGTCTCTTTGATACACCGTTATGTTGCGGAGTGTATGGAGGAGTAAGCTGAGAGAGAATTCCATTCTCTTTTAAGTAATCCAGGAACTCGGCACTCAAGTATTCACCACCTCGATCCGATCTTAGAATCTTGATACTTTTGCCGGTTTGTTTTTCTACTTCATTCTTATATTCCTGGAACTTTCCAAAGGCTTCGGACTTATGTTTCATTAAGAAGACATGTCCGAACCTTGAAAAATCATCCGTAAAAGTAATGAAGTAAGAAAAACCGCTTCGCGCATGTGTAGACATTGGACCGCACACATCGCTGTGTACGAGTCCCAAGAGCTCGCTCGCTCTTACTCCATGTCCAGTGAACGGAGTCTTTGTCATCTTTCCATTGAGACAGGATTGACAAGTGGCATACGATTGATATTCGAACGGATTCAAATATCCTTCTGTATGTAACTTCGTCAACCTTCTCTCATTGATGTAACCCAGTCTACAATGCCATAAGAAAGTCTGATTTATTTCCGGAGACTTTCTTTTGTGTGTATTCTGGACATTGAAAATCTGTGGTTGGTTTAATACGTATATACCATTGCTTAATGTACCTGACCCAATCAGAACTTGATTAAGGTGAATGTTTACAACATTACTTACAAATGCAAATTCATAACCTTCTTCAGATAATAAAGATACAGAAATGATATTACAAGTTGCATTGGGTACAAAATAGCAATTACGCAAAACCAAAACATGTCCATCTGACATTCCCAGGTGATAGTCCCCCACGGCCTTAGCATCCATGCTAGCTCCGTTTGCAACTTTGAGGGTCATGTCACCTGCCTTAAAAAACCTACGGTTTCTCAATGCCTGGAAAGAATTACAGATATGAGATCCTGATCCGGTATCCAATACCCAGGAAGTAGAGTTTATTGAAAGACAGTTTTCAATAACATACACACCTGAAGCTGAAGCCGCAACCTGCTTCAGATCCTGTGTTCTGGCCTTCCAAGCCCTGCAATATTTCTTCCAGTGTCCACTCTTATGACAATAGAAGCATTCTCCTTTATCCACAAGCTTCCCCACTTTCTTTGTTGCTTTTGCCTTTCCCTTCGTATCCACTTTACTAACACCGCCCCTTGGTTTGGCGGGGGCTTTCTTCTTCTTTCCCTTGGCTTTCACCTTGGACCTAGAAGAGGAAGATCCTCCTATAAAAAAAGTGGATGTTTCCCTACCTTTCTGTAGGGTGCCCTCTGCGCTCCTCAGCATGTTGAGGAGTTCTGAAAGTTCAACTTCCTTTTCTTGTAAGTTGAAGTTCAGGATAAACTGGGCGTAAGTGGAAGGAAGGACTGGAGAATCAAGTCCGTATAGATCTCATTCTCCAATGTGGTCCCAAGGTCCGCGAGCTCTTCTATGTAGCCAATCATCTTAAGCACGTGTTCCGCTACCGATGATCCGACGGCCAACCTTGCCGAAAATAGCTTCTTCGACACTTCGTATCTTGCGATACGAGATTGCTCTCCATACAGTTCTTTTGTATGGAGAAATATGGATTCGAGGTCCATATTCTCGTGCCTCCTCTGATGTTCGTTGTCCATAGAGGCAAGCACGAGGCACCTGGCCTTCGCGCAATCGATCTCCCAAGTCTTACGGATTTCCTTATCCGCGACGCTGGATGTGGGACCTGGGACAGGGGGAGCTTTGGTGGTAAGAAGATACCCCAGCTTGTCGTAAGTGATTGCCATCTTGACATTCCTGAGCCAATCTTTGTAGTTTGGCCCTGTCAGTATGTTTTTATCTAGAAGTAACTTAAGTCCAGTCATGTCGATTGGTCGCTGCAATTAGGAGAGAGAGAAGAAACACTCAGCATGATGCTCTTGCAAGTTTAGAGTGGTTTTTAGTTTGTCTAAACAGGATGGCTCCCACTGTCTCTCGAATCCCTCCTCAAACCAAAAAGGAAGAATTAGTCAGGATCAATCTCACCGTACAATTCTTGCTTAACCGTTCGGCCAGGCTGGTGTCGGTACTTCGAGGGAGGTTTTCCAACGCTTTCGCGAAGTTCCTTAATTAAATAACCTCTTTTCCCTGTGGGCGTAGCCCCGCTAACACCTTTCTAGACACCTACTTGGTTTATAGCATTGATCGTTATGTAAGAAATTTCCCGAGGAGTAGCATATACTCACAGTAGGATCGGGATCCAAATATCATCGCGTGATAAAACTGAAGGAATCCTACCAGAATCATCACACTCCAAATGGTATGCAGCGCTAGCAAGTTTCAGTACTTTTGAAACTCCCGATGTGGATTTTTACCCCATGCTCTTATAACCTTGACTATGGCCAAAATATCATAAGTCACATGTCAAGTTCTACCCGTCATTCTCCAGGTTAATTTGAGCCCACCGGCACATACCCTTGACTTTGGCCAAAATGGTAGAACGACTGCCCCAAACCAACGCATCTATCTATGCTGCACATGAATACCCAATAGCTACCAATCACTATGCCTTGACTTTGGCCAACATACATAGCTTGAATACTATTGACCATTCATGTGAAACGACGAAGGGCTACGAATGGTTTTGGCGAAACAGTGAACGTAGTGAACTTGATATAATCGATGGAACGAGATAGCTTTTAAAAGGAGTGGCTCAAGCTCCGCATTTAAAAGTTGGTTTTGAAAAGAAACGAGTGGTTTTTCGAAAGTGTTCCAACGACTTTTACTTGGTTTATTTTCTTGCATTAGTTCTTTTAATGCATAATTTTCTTGCATTAGTTCTTTTAATGCGTCCTATCATTTAATCCTACCATTGCAGAAAACAACCAAAATATGACGTACGCTTATGCCATTCGCATTCGCCACGGGGCCCCGTCATTACCCGTTAGGTTACTTAACTAACGACAGAGCGGGGGCTGGGCTAGCGCGGCTGTAAAGCATAAGCAACGCCTAAATAATATCATATATAGATATATATTGAAATGATAGCCATTTCAGATCACAGATGAACACATTGGATATACTAGGAACCCGCAATTCGTACAAGCCTGTAACGAAAAGAAGATTACACGGTCGCGGTGAATAGCTAATACCCCACCCAAGACCCCTACGGGTGCGGCAAACTACCCGCCAAGTACCCGAAGCGAAGCAACCTCCCTCAACTCCGTGAGTAGGCCACTCGGCATTTCGGGATACCCGGTAGTTTGTGCACCCCCTCCATGGGTCCATCCTAGGAGCAAAAACAGTAAAAAGAAATTATACAATGACGGCTACAACCCCGACCCGGTTGTGCGGCTATATAAATAATATTACATCAATTTACAAATTTACATGAATTGAAAGAAAAGAAAACTCTCGTCTCACAACCCCCGGCTATTCACCCGCGACAATCCAATGAATTCATATACACATACCAACATCATTACAGATCACAGATTTGTATAACCCCCACTAATCGACATATAGCAATTAGCAGACGTTCAATACAAATAACACATCACAGATAAATACCCGTCAGCTTAAGTCTTTAGAAATTCGATCAAAATACGGTTTTTAAAGCCCCAAAAACAAATTTTTCTTTCTGGAAAATCTGGGCTGAAAAAACACATACCAAAATTCCCAAAATAACCCACTGAGTATACTGCAGTAAAGAAGATCCAGAGAAGAGCTAAGACGGCCGCGGAACCGCGGCAATAGCAAGTTATTGCCGCGTTTCCGCTGCGGTTTGATGGGTTCTCTTCACCGGTTTTCTACAGTATCTTATAAAAACCCTGAGTCGATTTTTAAAGCATAATTTATTAATTTTACAGAACTTAAAAAATCGACAGCAAGTTTGATTTCCGGGTCTATTTCGGGACTTTTTCTCCGATCGAATTTCTAGTTACTATGCTAACATGTTAGGTAGTGTTTAACTAGGCTCTGATACCACTGTAAGTCCATGCTACCTCTCCTGGTACTTACGGGCTTCCGGAATTTGATGAAAAACAATTTTCTAGAGGCGGTAACATGGACTCAAAACGGATCTTTGTTAAACTATCTACCTAACAACCCAACTAGGAGTTGTTTACTACTCGGTTAGGGGGTTATACCTTTCTTTCTTGAAATCCTTCGTCTTCGACTCTCGATGGTGTACGGATCGGCTTCACCCCGTCGTCTCCTTGCGCTGAAGATCGATCCACCCGAAAGCTTCTACCTTTGGCTTCTTCTTCGAGCTTTGAAGAAACTAGTTCACTCGGTTTGCTAAACCTTATGAACTAGAGTGAGTAGAGGAGAGTGTGTTGGGATTTTTCTCTATGGTTCTTGCTTCTCAACATATGAGACAAGTGAACCATAGACTAGAGAGAGAGGGAGAGCAAGAGGAAGAGGGTGAGAGCTCGAGGAAGAGAGAGAATGGAAATGATAGAATGAACAAGTCATTTCTCTCTTGGCTCTCATAATCCAAAGCCATCATAACCAATAATAGCAATCAAGTATTATATGATGGTTTAAGTCAAAATAGCCATATCATTTCTTGCACTCATTTTGCACAAGATAAACAAGCCAGCAAAAGTCTTTGCCATGAAATGATAGCTATTGTCATGATGATGGTCAACTAGTCCAACCTAGTCAACCGGTCAACAAAGTCAACAAGTCAACAAAGTCAACCCCTCAACAACCATGTCACCCTAATACTTAATTAATATTATTGTTAATTATATTTCATATTCTCATTATGGTTTAGCAAAAAGTCAATAGTCAACAGTCAACAGTCAACAACCCTAATGAGAATCCTCTGCCTCTGTCTCTCCGTCAACTGTGCATACACACCCGCATCCGCGTTCCGAGGAACACGAATACATACGAGATAAAACCAATCCCAAAACGTACACTGGGATCTGGCTTAAACCAAAGCCCGCTAGTGTTAACTGTCCGGACACTAAACGTGCACAAGTGCACGGATGTGACCGAGCCCTGTCGCAAAACCATGCGACCTGTCGAAAAACCATGCGATCTCTACTCTTTTGCCTAAAGGCGAATATCTTTCTGTGTGGGACTCTAAAGACTCGACACTACGCTGGCAGTGGGTTTAACCACAGACCGCAAGCGGCACTAGCTGTGCATAACGGTCCCCAGGTAGATGCCGACAAGAAGACTGACGAGGTGAAACCCATCTGAACTCCTACTGAGCCTGAATGTGACAGTCTCCGTACAGTCCGGTCTGTTCGTCTGATACATCTCATGGCGGGCCTAGGGGGCGGTAAACGTCAGACCCCTAATAGCGGTACAAGTCGTGTCGGAGTGAAGCCTATAACACCCTGAGATAACACTGGAAACCTACCAGTATATCTCGCTTGCCCTGGTCAGGGACTACTCGTGTAATGGCTCTCCTAGACACAGCGCGATGTCAACCCCCAATACCGGGAGAGACGAATCCTGTCTAACTGTCACTGCCTCCAAGTGCTTCGGGACTGCACCCAACTACTATCTGTTTGCACGACTCCTTTGAGCCGTGGTAGGGTAGTAATCAAAGTACAGTGGGAACACACTCGAGGCGAAGTGACAGTGTCAAGTCAGCGGACTAAGCTGTACTCATGTCACCTGGGAACTGATAACTGACGATAGGTATAATACCAACCAATCAGTTCCCGACGAGTCCTGTCCAGTGTACTCGTAACCTAACGAGCACCCGCATACTATCTCCAGTACGACGTACTGATGGATGTGGGACAGACCATCTCCCACTCTGGGATGAGAAGCGCATACGCTAGTCTACTCCGGAGTATCGATGCCCTGTCTCGATAGTCTTGCGACTAGGGACCTGCATAAGGATGTGCTCATAGATTACCCAGCCCCCACTAGTGTGACTGCCATCACAACGCTGGTAATCAAGTAAAGATCCTAAGGGCTACACTAATGTGTATAGGTGATATGCTAAAATAAACACATGTAGATATTGAAGTAGAAACAAACCAAGTAGCATACTACTATTTTGAGCGAGATTGTATATACAACTGTGAATATCCCAAGCTTCCATTAAGTAATATACAAACTAGTATGATACAGTAATGGCTCTAGGGCATATACACTAACATGACCTTGACGAAAGCCAAGAAACCATATCCCGCTAGTCAAGTTCAACCCGTACATTTCTTGACTGAATTAAACCCACCCACTTGACCCTTAACGAAAGCCAACAAATCCGTACGACTACCATAATCCAATCGCATCGTATACAGCAGATAAGCAGCATATAGCTACCGCACACTACACCTTGACGAAAGCCAACAAATGTAGCACGAATACTATATAAAACTTATCTGAAATGACGGAGGGCTACGACAGGTTTTTCAGAAAACCTATTGCGTAATGAACTTGATATCGTTGTAGAATCAAATGATTTTAAAATGGAGCGTTTTTTAGGCTTTTGCTAGTTTCGCTAAAGAGGTCACTCCCGGTGAAGGGATATCGGCTCTTTCCTCGTCGAATAAGGTGCAGGATATATCATATATATCACTGTGCAAAGCAAAAACTAGAAAAGCAATCAAATGACAAAACCGAGGGGTGTAGCATCTGCCAGTCATTGCTAAAGGGGTCACTCCCGTTGAAGGGATCTCGGCCCTTTCCTTATCGAATAAGGTGCAGGATGTTCTACAAGGAACACTACTATGCAAAGCAAGAACTGTAGCTACCTTGTTTTTCAAAATTCGATTCCACAACATCTTTTAGGTTTCTTTTCTTTCATTAATCATATTAATGATGTCCAATCATTTAAATCACCTAAACATCACAGATAAATACGACGTACACTTATGCCATCCACATTCGCCTCGATGTCCCCTCGTGCACCGTTAGGTTTGGTAACTAACGGCAGAGCGGGGCCGGGCTAGCACGGGTGTAAAACATAAGTAACGTCTATATAATATATCATATATACTATATTCAGTATCTATCACAACATATCAAATGATCACATCACAGATATTGCAGCAGAAGAATCATATGAAACATTGGATATACTAGGACGTCCGTGTTTTATTTTGAGCTTCTATAAAACACAGATTCCACGGTCGCGATGAATAGCCAAACCCACACCCCTAGACCCCTACGAGAGCGGCAAGCAACCCTACCAATTCTATAGGTAGGAGACCCGGACTCGACTCCTCGAGTTGGTCTCCCACTGGACTCAAGAACCTGGTTACTTGTGCTCTCCTCCTTGGGTCTATCCTAGTGCGGAAAAGTAAATAATATACAAATGGTGACATCAATCTCATCTTGGAAGTGCCCCAATAATAGAATATTACATACATTTAATTTTACATGAATGAAAATAAAAACCCTCATCTCACATAAAAACCCCCGGCTATTCAGAACACGACGATCCAATATAACATATCCAGCAACACATAACATCACATGTCATCAACGTAAGTAAATATGCGCATCCCAATTGTCGTTGACATATAGCAACGAAACCGGCGATAACACATTACACTTACGGTCGCAGAAAAGAAAGTGTAAAACTACAACAATTGGAATCCGCAACTCACTTTAGACATCTCATGCCTAACCAAATGAATTCCTTAGAAATCACATGCCTAACAATTATAAACCCCACATTTCAGTCTCTATATCGAAAACACTTTTCAATATCTAGTCGGGCAATTCAATAAGATTCCCGATATGTGATCGAATGCTCGTCGCAAACTTTAGTAGACGACCGCACCCCCGGATGCCATCGACGAAGTGCACTAAGGCGGAACACCGCTGCCGCGAGCACCCAAACGGATGCTTTTGGCGACGGGGGTTCTCCTACAGTCACTTGGTCGGGGCTTTGGGGCGTGGCTGTCTATTAAGTTTACCCGAAGAGTATCCGTGTACGCTACGTGATTGCGACGGACTTTTGATCGCATCAAAATTCCATGGCAATCGATCATTTGAGACTAAACTGCTATGTTTATAACATTCAAATTAGTTATCTCATAACTACTTGTGGATTCCAAATATTGTATCACTTTCCAGATAAATAGACAATGTTAAACTTTCCGATCGAATAATCAAATACCCAAGTTTTCCCAAATAGTTCTCAACACTTGAGGGGAGTATAAAAACATCCATCACATGCCACAGTACCAATGGTCCAGCCGTAGAAGGGTCAAGCCAACGCCTCACATGTGGCAACGCCGTACTGCCCTAAACCTTAAGGTTCAAAAGGCAGTTCAAGACGGTCACATAATCGAGTTAAGGTTTGTTGTCTTCTAGAGGGTCCGTTGCGTAAATTGCACGATTTAGACGTTCTTAAACAACGGAAAAATCCAACACTTGGAAATTTTCCGGCAGGGGAAAAAGTAAGTTATTGATATCCGTTCGAACTTTTTAATACTTTCTAAATTATCCGGAAAACAAAACGAAATTAAATTTTCCGATCGAATCAACGAATACAAAATAAACCCCAGAACACTCAACACTTGAGTCATATTAAAAATACCCAGAAAGATACACTAACAGAATTTGATATTACTGTACAAAAACAAACGCAACATGTCACTGTACGGCCGCGGATCCGCGGCACAAGCAGGGTATTCCCGCGGTTCCGTGGCGGTCCGTACGTGTTAGGTGCTCATTTTCTACAGTAATGTTTATATTTACCTGCTGATCTTTTTAGGTATTTTTAATACAGAAAAACATAGTTTTTAAAAAATGCCCAGAGAAGGGTTCATTTTGACGTATCGAGGTTCGTTCGGAGTTTTAACTTCATATACACGTCGCCTAATGCACTAGCCAGGCTCTGATACCACTGTAGAGTTACTAGGCACTCTAAGAAGGTTCTACAAGGCATCAACCATGCCCGGTTAAAATTTTAGCCGAGCCGAACAACCCTAAACAAGATCTTTAAACTAGAGATTAGGCGAAAACTAGCAAGTTAAACTCTTTAGCACTAAGTGAATACGAAATACAACCTTTGTAGATCGGTCCTTCACTTCTAAAGCTCCTTGTTGTAGTCCCTTCGCTGCGATCACGATGCTCCCGGACGGCTCCATGAGAAGAGGGCAACGGTTTTGCTTGAAGTCTTCGAGGCCGAAGATGATCTACGTCGAGGGAATACGAACTCAAGCTTCTACTTCACTAACTAAAGAATTAGTGAAGAAAACACCCTAAACTAAAGTGCTAGTCTAGTAGAGGATGATGAAATAGGAAATGGGTACACTTTAGAATTTCTTTTCTCACAATGTTTCTCTCTCTTTTTCAAACCCTAGCAAGAATTTGAAGAAAGAAGAAGATGAGCTCAAAATGAGAATGAAAACTAATCAAGAGAGAGAGAGAGAGCTAACCATGGGTGAGTGGGTATCATATACTAACTCATGTAGAGACATAACCATGGCTAATTATAGTGGTTAGGTTTATAAAAATCCTAAGTAAAACAAAACAAGTGACTTTGGTCAATGCACTCACAAGCTTCATGAAGCTTCATGCACTTGAATAATTATCCACTAATTTTGTATTTACTTTTTATATTAAAACCCACCAATATAATTATAATGGTATATGTCTCATACACCCATGATAGTTTTATCAACAACCATGATACAAAATATACACAAATAAATATATATCACATATATATTAAGTTGTGCACAAGTGAGAAAAACAAATGCTTAAGTGAACCAATGTTAGTTAATGTAAATTAGTATATCGCATATACAATTATACACTAAATTATTAAATCAACTCTTGACTTAATAATCCGGTTATATCACATATAACCGACTAACATCCAATGTATCGACTAATCGAATCAACCCTTGATTCGATAACCTGGTTATATCGCATATAACTGATCGATACAAACATCGCGAGAATAGAATACGGTATCACATACACGCATTATTCTCGGTCCCGCACATATCACATATGCTCTCCTATTTCGTTTTGCCTGAGCCAGTAAAACCTCTATGTAGGACTCTAAAGACTCGCCAATACGCCGGCAGTAGGTGATGATCATATCAAGCACCTACAAGCCGTCAGCGGTACTAGCTGGACGTAATGGCTACCCGGGTATTGAGCGATCAGATGATCAGCAAGCAAGCCCGCTCCAACTCCTACAAAAAGCCTGACAGTGACACCACCGTACAGTCCGGTCTCCTCGTCTGATATGTCGCATATCAAGTCTTGGAGTGGTAAACGTCAGACCATAATAACCGATAAGTCATGCCGATATGAGGCTCATAACGGGTCGAGAAACTACTGGTAACACTTACCAGTAAATCTCTAAACCAACCCTTGCCAGGGACATCCCTGTTATGGCCAATCGAGCATAGCGCAACATCAACCCCCAATACCGGGAGAGACGAAACCCCTCTTATCGCTCATTGCCTCCATGTGACTCGGGACTGTACCCAAAAACCACCGTTTTGCATGCCCTCTTGGACGTGGTAAGGTGGAAATCAAAGCACAGTGGGAATCACACAAGACTCTATGACGATCTCGGGTCTACAGACAAACCTGTACCAGTGTCACCAGAGAACTGCCATCTGACGTAAGGTATAATACCATCTGGGAGTTCTCGGTGAGTCCGTCCAGTGTACCCAGTCTCCACTAAGCACCCGTATATCGTCTCAGATGTCAAACACCAATGGATATGGGATCATCCATCGCCCATCTGTATGGGTCGAGAAGCTATACGCTAGTCTACTCTGGTATATCGATGCCCCGTCTCGATACACCCACGACTAGGGACCTTGAAGGATGTACTTATGGCCTACCATGTCCCCACTAGTATGATCCACATCATATTCCAGGTAGTCAAGTACACATCCTAAGGGCTTTACCAACATGTAGCAGAGAGACAATCAGTGTACACGTTAAAGTAAAGAGTAACCAGATAGCATACTATCATGTCGAGCAAGAAAGTCCTCCCTATATATGTCCAAGCATCCATTACAATATACATCTCATGTATAGTAATGGCCTCTAGGGCATACATATAACTAACACCTTCAAATTCACCGATTATAAGGTAAGCAGCCTCGGACTCGAGCTCGTGGAATTTTGGGAGTAGTGGTATGAATTGCCGCTTGATTTCATAGTTGTTTGCCTCAATGGTAGGCAACACTATGCAAGAAGGAAGGGATGAACGGTGTTGGTAGCATCTGTCCTGTAACACCGTTTCTTGTTGCTCAACGATCATTTGTTCCGTCATTGTCGGTGGTGTAGGAGAAGAAGGTGAGGGTGGAAGAAGTGTAGGATCGGACGTCTCCGATGAGGCAGAAGGTAAGAAGGTCTCAGAAGGTTCCGAGGAATCCAAAGGTGTAGAAGAGTCGGAAGATACAGTCACAAACCGGACTAATCGAGATTGTGAATCTCTAGTCTAAGCTGACATGCACTATCCGGAAGTGGTAAGGAAAGACTGAAGAAATGGAGGAAAAATTTTTTTTGCTAAAATATTCACAACCACAACAAAAATCACATGAAAAGGTGTAACAAGAATACAAATAAGACACACTGCACACACTTAAACAATCTAGGGTTACCTAGGTCAACTAGACCTGATAAAAAAAATTGCTTTGTGAAGTAAAAATGTACTGCGAAATGGGCCCAAGTTAGACTGATCGAGAAGCCAGGTAAGTGCACAGAGGAAGGGAAGTTTTCCTTCACTTTCGCGAGGTTCCTTAATTACAAAACCTTTTCTCATTCGGCGGTTGCGCCTTTCACACTTTCCTAGACACTTCTTGAACAATGTACCGATAGGCGGTGTTCGAAATACACTTAACTTTTCCTAGTGAGCGCGAATTCCTTAGAGGCTGAAAGTCTAATTTCTTTTAAGTTTAATGAGGGTGTGAAAAATGCCCGTTCTTTGTGGTTTGTGGGCCACGGAGAAGGGTGATGAAATCCCTTACCGTATCTTGTTGGGGTTCTTTTCCCATAAGTCCGTATTAAAGGTATGCAATGCGCAATACAATAAAAAAGTTGTTCAAAACATCAAACAATCATTTTTTTGTTTATGTTCAAATGCGGCGCTGCAAAAAAATACGGGTTAGTTCTTTCTGGTGTTTGGAAATGTTCTTGCAAAGAATCCTGTAAAGATAGAGTAGTGGACGTGTCGGGATTTGAGAAGAAGGTGTTTAAGGAATACGTACCGTTGGATTTTTGGGTTAAAAAACCCCCGTTGAATTGAATCTGTTTGGGTTGAAAGGTTCGCTTGTGCGGGCCAATCTACCCGGATCTTTGGCACTGTATTCCGTTATCACCTCGGCTTTAAGCGCACCCTTTCCTTTGCACAATCGCTAATCACAAATTCCTCGAATCTGAAAATGTCGCAAAAACAACAATTTTAGTACGAAAAGCGATAAATGTATCCAAATACCTGCACACTAAAAATTATAAAAAGCAAAAAATACCAACAGAATACAAACAATGCACTGGAGATACCACCACAAAATTTTTCAAAAAATTCCCAAAAGGGGCCGGCGAGCTCGGATTTCACATGAATGTCGCCGGTCTATTTTTTGAGTTAGATGCTCGTATTTTTGGTGGGTTCGATAGGATAGTTTATTGTTCTTCATGTATTCTTTGATTTTTTAATTTTATCACAGAGTGATAGCAGGTTGCAAAAACAGATAGCAAAATGTCAAAAAGATATACAATGTAAAAGAAAAATTTTTGTTTTGGTTTTGGTTTTGGAGTTTGTCTACAAAGATAACTCAAAAAGCTTAGTTATGTTGCCACTCCCAGGCGACGGCGCCAAAAACTTGTTTGATTCTCACGGTGTCGTGCAATTTGTCGAGTTTTGTTTTATTAAGATATGTCGGTTTCGTTTGGTGAAAAAGATACACGAGGTGAGACTCGAGTTTTAAAATACCGCAAGTGCACGGTTCGTTGAAGCAAGCCGACAAGTACGGGTCGAACCATAAGGAGTGGATATCATGACATCAAATTGAGTTATAAGTAAAAGGTTAGAAGATGAGTTTGTCACGAATTGCAAGAATTTAAAAGAAGAAGAGTTTTGGGGAAACTTAGGCTAATGGTTTAGTATTAGTAAAATATGACATTTACCCCCAACTCTCCGTTTTGATTCAAGTTTTTAGTTTCCATTTGAATTGTGAAAGCATACTGCATCTATCTGAACATGCGTCGGGTAAGAATACGATATCAAGATTAAGTAAAATGGAAACTAAGAGCTTGAAGTTGAGAATGAAATGAATATGGAGTTAGTTAAGTGAAGTTAGCAAGTATAGAATATATGCATTTGTGCTATATATCCTATCTAGCTAATTGCGACACTTAACATAATTTCGTATTCATTTCAATTTTAATTCATAATATAGCAACAATAAAATGTAAAGAAGAAATAGGATATATGTTTAGGTTGATTAGCAAAAACGATATATCCTATCAAGCAAAACATAATAAAATTGCATAATTAAGAAAAGAAATATAAAATGCAAGAATCAAAAGGGAGGTGCTGGAAGTAAAGTCATTCCACAACTTACTTCGCCATAGCCCAAGAACAACTACTCACACATCATAAAATTAAATGACAATAAAAAGAAAAGAGCAAAAGAGAAGTTATACAAGTATCACGACCCGAAAACGGCACATGATGGCCCTTAAACTACACAACGTCTACAGGCGTAACGCAATTTAAGTAAGCCGAAAATCCAGCAATCTAAACCATCAAAAGTAGTAAGAAATAAGAACATTGTTAAAACTTTTGAAATCTCAAAAAAAATTCTTTAAATTCGAACTTTTCTTCCTTTAAAATTTTGGCAGCACCTCCTTTGTAAAACAAGCCCCCAAAAATGGGTACAACATAAATATAAGGAAAGCATCCAAAACGGGAGCAAAATCCACGCCCAACGGCGGGAAACAACCACCACAACAGATATACGACGCCATAGCGAAGAAAGAGACGATATAAATAAAACTGCATAAAAGACTTCCAAGTCATAAAATGAAATACAATATCTTCCTCACACCAAGTCTCTAAGTCATACAAGATAATGGTAGATGGAGAGTACAGGATACAACGAATATACAAAAAGCAACATCGGATAACCGCAAAATCTACCTAAGCAAAACTGCACACTGTCAGGCGAAGCGGTATCCCAGCAAAAGATGATACGATGGATGAAAATAGCCCTGCCTCTGACTACTCTGAGAAATACCTGCAAAACACTGTGGCACAACGGGGGTGAGTTGCCAACTCGTGAATAGTAAAAACATATGCAGGTAATCGCAAGTATCCACGTACAGCGCGAATCTAAAACATTGAAAATTGATTGCAATAAGATGGCAGTATGTATGTGCAATAGTCATGAAAAGTACTCTAGCAGGTACTACAACACATGAAGCAATAAATGACAATATGTATATGCAACAGTCATGAAAAGTACTCTAGCAGGTACTACAACACATGAAGCAATAAATGACAATATGTATATGCAACAGTCATGAAAAGTACTCTTGCAGGTACTACTATACATGAAGCAATAAATGACAATATGTATATGCAACAGTCATGAAAAGTACTCTAGCAGGTACTACTAATACATAATGCAGTAAATGACAATATGTATACGCAACAGTCATGAAAAGTACTCTATCAGGTACTACTAATACATGAAACAGTGTATAAACAATAAATGTGGAGAATGGAATAAAACATGTCATTCCCACGGAAATCCTAACCTCGTGGTAGGACCAAAATCCAACAAGACAATCCAGATCCCAATTTCCACAAATCAGCCCCCAAATTGGCTCTTATATCATGTAAGTCTCATATATCCTTAATGTACAACATCAAGTAAATCTCATATATCCTGAATGTCCAACATCAAGTATATCTCATATATCCCGAATGTATAACATCAAGTAGATCTCACATATCATGTATGTACAATATCAGTATATCCCACATATATTGTGTGTACAATATCAGAATCAAGTAAGTTTCATATAAGGTGAGTGTCTAACATCGACACCCAAAACATCATGAAACTAGTGTCAAGCATCGACACCGAAATACTGATTTATCAGGTGCTGTCACCACGACTGGCCCCCTGATAGGTATGTATCATACGTTATACCGAAAGCTCGAGTGCCTAGCTCTGACCCTCGCCTTTCGACATATCCATACGTACATGACTCCCGTCGGTATCCCCATGATAACCGCCGAGTAATAGGTACTGTCACCGGTAGGTATGGTTCCCCCACTAACTCATCTCCTCACTGAGATTCTTGCCCCGGGGTACCTCCGGTCCCCCACCATGTATCCGCACACGTACCCCTCCTTTCCTCGCGTGGGGTATATAATTCAGAACCGATAAAACTAATGATGGGTGCTGAAATATCTTATCAAGGGAAACCGGGTTTTTCAAATAATGCATAATTTCATGAAACTACCACGGTCCCCAAATCCAGAAAACATCATGAAAATTCCATATCTCAATGCGAAAATCCATGAATATAATATATGCAACAGAAAACTGTAATGTGAGCATGTAAAGGAAAAGCCGCTATTTTACTGCAACAAGTTAAAATATAAATCATGCGGTTCCTAATTCTCCAAGTCTATATAACATCAAAAATAAAGGTAAACATGTAGCTATAACCAGATATATACGTAAACATAAAGGTATAGGAAGGTATATGTATCTACCTATCAGTAATGATGTAATATATCCTCCAGGTTTAAGTGAAGTATGTATGCAAGGTATACATGTAGCTATGTCATTATGTGTGTATATACCTATCGCTAATGGTACAATACCCTATAGGTATATAGGTAACTAGCATGTAAGCATGTCAAGGCATATGTGTAAGCATGTAGGTATACAGGTATGCCATATGTCATATGCATAAAGAAATATGAATCAATATCTCAATGTCCCTAACCAAACAATGTCATATCTATAAGGGTGTTGTGCGTGTCATGACAATTATTGACGGGGTGTGTGGCATACAATCAGTGCTCGTGCAACATAACCATCAATAATAATACAGTATCCTAAGGGTACTAGTCCAAGCACAACAATAACTAAGCAGTAATGTATATGCGCAACTCTATATATGAAATAGAATATGCGTCAAAAACATAACATCTCTAGCCCAGACGCATAACGCCATGCGAGTGATTCCCCTGTAGATGTTAAATCTACTCACCAACACTCCTGGCTAAGTAAAGCCTACCACTTGCTTTCCACTGTTCGCAGCGCCCGAAGTCCCCGCCTGCGATCCTGAACACATATAACAATAAAGCAAGCGTATATAAGCAATCGACCAAAAATACGTACAACTACGTTTAACCGACGCACCAACTCCAAACATAATCTCGAGTGTTCGTTTTAGTGGCTAACGCACATAGCGACATTACGAAACGAACTCAAGAGCAAAAGCTACACAAAGACACGAATGACATCGGCACGTCCCTAGCTAGGAACGCAAAGCGACATAACTACCAAGCCTAGACCCTGATCGTACCGATCGTGCATTCACAAAAAAATAATAAACGTGGAATCTAATATATATAGCGTCGTAACGTCAAAAGAAACCCACGCCTAAAATTCACCGAAACCTAGTAAGCAGCTTATATCATTTTAGCACCAAACTACAAGTTTTATCAAAACTAGAATTTACAAACATCTCAAAATAGCAAGGTTAAACCATTAAAACCTTTACTAAAATTTTAGATTTCACTAATTAGGATTAACAAAAGTTTAGTTTGTTAATTAGCTTAATTAGCCGATTAGGAAAATATCATTTAACAAATTAGCAACTTGATTAAGTTTTCATTTGTTTAAAACTAACAATTAACTTATTCACTAATCAAAACCCTAATTAATTATCCAAAAACCATATCTAGAATTTTAAACATGAAATCAAATAGCTTAATTTTAACAACTAATAAGCTAATTAAAGTATTAGAAGAACAAGAGATAAGGGTTAGGGTTTTATACCTCCAGATTTGATTTGAAACTCAAGTTTGCTCGTCCACAAGTCCAAGATTAAAGTAGAGAGAATGTAGAATATTTTTCCTCAAGGCAGCCAACGAATCGGGCGAAGGTTTAAGAAGTTACCTTTTGGAGTAATGAAGTGAGCAAAGAAATTTCCATGAACAAAATTCCTTACCAAAAAAAATGGCTCGGCCACTTATGAAAGGGGGGGGGGCTGAAATTGCTCACTGGAAATGATGGGGGGTGAGCACAAGAAAGTCAAATGGTGACCATATCCAAATCTGCACACAAAAATCACAACTAAAATCTTTAAGTGGACAAAAGACATTAAAGCAAAAAATGAGTCACATAAACACCTCATCCCATTCTAGAAACATGATGGCTGCTGGAGCCCCGGGTTACCAAAAAAAAAAACCCTCCCATCAAAATATTCTACACTCACAACAAAAGCATTTTTGCAAAAACCACCTCTTAGATCAATTTCTTTTCTACTTAAAATTTTCCATTAAAACAACAAATATCAAGATATTTTGGATGGATATTTTTCAAAGATAGATTAGTGCTAATCTATTGGTTGACTTAGCATAGATCCATATAAGAATCAATTAACCCAAACCAAAAATGTAATCACCACTAATTAAGTGCACAAATAAAGCATTAAAATAATATTTTATTAGGGAAAAATTTTATGTGAATCAAAACTTCCCATTGACCCCCAAAGTTCGCGCACTAGTTTTATTCTAGCTAAACTAGCTGCCGGCAAGTCTATATTGAAGTTTGATCACAATCGGGTTAAAACGGAAAATACCGACAATTTTACCCTAAAAACGCAAAATTCGCAAAACGATTTCTAAAACGTTACAATCTTCCCCCCTTAAAGGAATTCGGTAACCGAATTTAAAATTCTCACTAAGCGTACCTTCAAAGAGATGAGTACATAAACTCCCAAATCTCGCTCGCAGCCTCCCAACCGATCACCTCAGTATACAGCTATGCCAAAGAACCTTCACATATAGCAAGACCCTTGACCGAAGTCCATCCATCTGCCGATCCACAATAACTATCGGCTGCTGGTGAATGAAAGACCGTGTCCAAAAGAATGGTCTGGTGCTGAATCATGTGAGAAAGGTCATGAAGGTATTTGCAAATATTCGACACAAGGAATACGGGGTGAATACTTAATAATCTGGGCGGATGTGCCAAGTTATAGGCAACGAAACTAACTCGCTTGAGGATCCCAAAAGGACCTACAATCCTGGGATAAGCTTCCCAAAACTCAACACGTCATTCATCGGAAAAATCCGTAGGAATACATGATCTCCCACTGCGAACTCAAGTCTGGGACCACCACTGTCTGCATAAGACCTCCGTCTGCACTAGGCTGATCTCATCCTGACCTGAACCAACAGGATCGTCTTCGAAGTCTCTAGACTAGCTGGGGTCCAAAAATCCTACTCTCGCAGAGTCAGAAAAAACAGACTGGCGATCGACACGACCTACCAAACAAAAACCTAAAGGTTGCCAATTGGAATGTCTCCAGATAACTGTTATCGAAGGAGAATCCTAACAATGGCAAGTGATGATCCTAACTGCCGACAACAAAGTACGCACACAACAAGCATATCCTCCATAGTCTATATAGTCCTTTCTGTCTAACCACCAGCCAACGGATTGAAAACGGAGCTGAAGCTCAACCAGTACCCAAGGCTTCCTGAAGCTTCTGCCCAAAACGGCAAGCGAACATGGTGCCTCTATTGGATACAACCTAAGAAAGAACTTCGTGCAACGCACAACTTAATAGAGAACAACTGAGCAAACTGAGCATAACCGGACAACAAACACCAAATGGAGTCACACCGTGACTAAACCCGGGTAGACACCACAACGAAATTCATGGTGATCTGCTCCCATTCCCACTCTGGAACGGTTAAAGGTTGCAACTCTCCAGCCGGTCTCAAATACTCAAACTTAGCTCAGAACAAGACAGACACCTCGAAACGAAATCCGAAACTTCTCTCTTCATCCATGTCCACCCGTAACTATCTCACAAGTCACGTTACAAATTGGTGGAACTTGAATGAACACAGAAAGCTGACTGATGTGCCTGCTCTAGGATTTCGCGTCTCTACCCATCAACAAGTACACACAAACGCGTCCCTAAACGTAGTACACCCTGGTCACAAATCAAGGACTCCGAATCTTTACCTTGCCGAACATGCTCATGTATCACAGACAACGAGCATCGGTGGGCTGTGCCTCACGAAAACGATTAAGTAAAAGTGGACGGGCGCGGACATGAGCAAGCTGTTCCCTCAGTAGAGGCGAACTAAGCTATACTCAACGATCGCACAAAAACTGTAAATCTGTAGAAGACTGTCTCAGAACTGCGCACAACTGGGACAAGCTAACCCCGGGCCTACGACTCAAGCATCAGCTACCACAATCGCCTTGCCATGGGTAACGAGGATCTAACAAACACAATCCTCCACAAGCTCCATCCAACGGCGCTGTCTCAACAATCAAAACCCGCTGCAGGAAGATGCATATTAAGCTCTGGTGGTCCGTGAAAATCTGACACAACTCTCCACACAAGTAGTGTCCTCGGATCTTCAACGCACGACCACCGCGGCCATCTCCAGATCATGAGTGGGATATCCTGCTCGTACTTCCTCCAACTGTCGGGAAGCAAAAGCGATAACTCTATAATGCCACATCAGCGCAAAATCGATCCCCACTCGCGAAACATCACAGTAAAACAACAAAGTCGTCTGAACCAGAAAGCAAAGAAAGAACTGGTACAGTTGTCAACCGAATCTCCAACTGCGGAAAACTCCGTACACATGCTTCAGTCTAAAGAAAAGGAACCTCCTTCCCGGTCAGTTCAGTCAACGGTGCAGCGATACACAAGCAATCCTGCACGAAACGGCGTTAAAAACCTGCTAAGCCCAAAGATCTACGGACCTCTGTCCCGGATATAAGTATGGGCCAAAGCTGTATGGCCTCGATCTTCCTCAGGTCCATACGAAAACCGTCTCCCGTAACTACAAGACCTAGGAGTCAACATAATCAAGTCTGAAGGAACACTCCGAGAAGTTAGCAAACAGCTGGTGCTCTCCCAGTATCTGCAAAACAAATCCTCAAGTGCTGCTCACGTTCCTCACAACTCATTGGAATAGACCAGAATGTCATCAATGACACAACAATCAACTGGTCGAGGAACGGCCTGAAGAAATCTGGTTCATCACATCCCCGAATGCTGCTAGGGCATTGGTGTGTCCAACGACACCACCAAAACACATAAAGCCCGTAGCATGCATAAATGCAGACTTCAGAATGACATCACCCGAACCTGCAACATGATGACCTGATCCCAAACAAACTTAAAAAAGCATGTCTCGCACCCTGGAGCTGATCGAAAAATCGTCAAGGCGAGGTAAAAGATACTTATCCACACCGTAAGCTAGTTCAATTGACAATCCATCAATACACAATCTCAACTGTCATCCTTCTCTTGATGAACAGAATAGGAGCTTCCCAAAGGGAAACACTCAGACGCACAAGCCACACCTATCTAGTAACTCTGCAGCAGATCCTTAAGCTCCCTAAGCTTCGCTGGCTCGTCTGGAACAACGTCGGAAAACTCTCACACGATAGGAACCCGGTCCAATAATCCCACTGTGGCTCCGGTATCACGAATGGAAGCCAAGAATCCACGATATCCTCTCCTCAAAAGCCGACTAGCGAAAAAGGCTGAATTCAAGCTGTGATGGGCGACACCACTGTCCCCCTGCACAACAAGAACTGACTCGCCGGGAAAACAAAACCTGACGGTTTTCTCGCGGCAGTCCACAGACGCCTAGCACATAGCTAACCAGTCCGTGCCCAGGAGAACGTCAAATCCAACATCTCTAGATGGATCAAAACGATGGACGAATCTCTATCTCCTATCTGATTGGCACACGACCAAAACACGTGTCGCGCAACTAAATAATCGTTGACAGAAGTTAACACAACAAACGGCTGATCTAGCTAACACGACTCTCCTCGAACCAACCCTCTACTACTCACGTGACGTGCCCAAAATCTGTCTCGACGACTAAGCCTCTGTCTCTGGGCTGGTACACCTGCACGAGTCCTCCACTGTTCCGGAACTCCCAAAGTCTCTGGAAGGCGTGCTTCGTCAACTAGGGCTGCATCCACTGGTGCTGAATACGTAACACTATGCTGCGTGCTGATCGCAAGGAACAACTGGGTAACAGGGGTGGCAACCTGTAACACCCTAGGATGTGTTTAGTGGCTAATTATATTTTAATATGTGAATTTTAATAAAAAGTTTACCAAATTGATTTTCAAATAATTTTTCGAATTTAATAAATATTTTTCTAAAATTTTACCAAGCTTGCACAAACTTGTGCATGTAAACTAGGGTTAGAATTTGGGTTAAACCATGTTTAACAACCAAGGTAGGTTAACCCCACCATTAGTAAGTTAACATGATTTGAATTAAGGGTATTTTTTTTTTAAAATGAAATGGGATTTAAAATGATTTTTGGTTGACTTGAGAGAGAGAGAATGCATCATGGCTAACCCATGCTTGCATTAAATGAGAGAGAGAGAGGGGTGCATCATGGCAAGCCCATGCTTGCATTTAATGTGGCAAGAGAGAGAGAAATGAGGGCTTGACCTTGTGCATTATCATTTCTTTTGTTGCATCACACACTCTCATATCTCACTCACTCACTCTCTCACTCTCACACACACACAGCTACATCAGCAGCAACAGCAGAAGTTGCAGCAGCAGCATCACACAACAACAACAACAGAGCAACAATAGCAGCTACATTAGCAATTCCAGCCCCAACAGCAGCAGCTCAGCCACAGCCACAGCAGCCCCAGCACATGTAGCAGCAGCCCCAGCAGCCCCAGCACTAATACCATCAACAACACCATCAACAACAATAACAACATCAACAGCAACAACAAGCATCAGCATCAGCAGTAGCAGTAGCAACAGCAACAACATCTGGAGCAGCAACAGCAGTGGCAGCTTCTTCTTCATCTCTTCTTCTCCTGACCCAGCCTCGTAGGGTCAAGTGAGGTATAACCTCTGAGCTCCACTTTCTTGTATGCTAGACTTGTGCGTTGGTTTAGTTTAATTAGTGTAAATTGGTAGTTGTTAGCGCTAGATTGTGTGTTTTTAGCGATATTTGTGGTGTTTAGTGTAAGCTTTGCTTTGGTAAGGATAATTTTGGTTGGACTAAGTTAGTTAGGTGCTATTAAGGCCAAGTAAACCTAGGTAAACCCCAGATTACACCAAAATACCCTGATTTTTTATGATTGTGCAAAATGTGACATTTTAAAGCAAAACTTAGCTTTTTGATATCTGCTGTTACCCCAGTGAGTCCAGAATAAAATTAAGTGGACCATAGCATATTAGTGACACCCGGACCCTACCACCAGAGCCCGACCCCACCAATCCAACCTTTGGCCGCCAAAAAAATTATTCTGGCCGCAAATTGCAGCCAGAGCAGGGAGATAGGAGCTAGGGTTTTTGGTTGGGTATCTGCTATGTTCTGTAGGTCCATGGTGTATATAGTTTTGTAATATTTTAACCTGGGTAGAATCTGGGACAATATATCGTTTTCTTGTGTTGTTAGTTTGCGCGATACGCGAGTGGTTTTTGTGATTCAGCGTATCGCGGCGTGTCGGGCTGAGTCGTAGACACATGCACACACGTTTCAGCGTATCGCACACACGCGCGTTGATTCGCGACGCGAGTTTCTCGTTTTGTTTCGATATCGCGTTTTGCGAGATTCTTACTTATATAACTGGATTCCTTGTGTAAATTCCAGGTTCACAGGCGGATACGTCAGACGTCGCCAGGAAAGTGAAGCAGGTGGTCGACTATACTTAGCACGCGACCAGGTGAGTAGATTTAACATCTACGGGGAAATCGCCCGTATGGCGTTAAGCGTCAGGGCGTAATAGGATTTGTAGTCATGAGTGTCCATGTAGATATACTGGTAGTATAGAACACTGCACTGTCACTAACGGTCCAAGTTGCACGAGCACGATTTATATGCTACACTCACACCGTTAATGATTGCCATGCCACTCACATTATAGGATTGCTATAAACCGCATATCATATTGACTCTGCTTATTTGACGTTGTCATGATTTGCCGCATACTAGCATATACATCACATATCCATACGTGTGCCACATACATCACTTATATTCATACTTGGGCACATATACATCACATATCCATACTTGTGCCACATACATCACTTATATTCATACTTGGGCACATATACATACATATCCATACTTGTGCCACATACATCACATATATTCATACTTGGGCACATATACATCACATATCCATACTTGTGCCACATACATCACATATATTCATACTTGGGCAAATATACATCACATATCCATACTTGTGCCACATACATCACATATATTCATACTTGGGCACATATACATCGTATATCTATACTTGTGCCATATACATCACATATGTTCATACTTGGGCACATCTACATCATATGTCTACATTAGTGCACATGTACATTGCTATATTCACTTTGCGCACTTATCCATTCGCACATCCATTCCTATACCCACATTCATATGTTACATACATGGATGATATTGACTTGATTTAAAACTAAGGGACCGCAAACGATATTTTCAAACTAGATCTTTTAAAAAGAGCGGTTCTCCCTTTCTTTTACTCGTAGTGTCATACGACACATTGCATGGATTTACGCATTGGATTTGATTTATGTGATTTATGGATTTGGGAACCGGAGTACTATTTTAAGAAAATACGCACTGTTTAAAAACCCGGTTTACCTTGATATGATATTTTAGTGCGTCCACCATGAGTTTTCTCGGTTCCAGAGAGCTTGTGTGAGTATACCCGATTCGAGGAGAGGTAGGCACCGATTGCTGGTACATGGTGGACTCGGTACGGTACCCCGGGGCGAGAAGACTCGTATTGTTAGACGGTGAGCCCGGCGGAGGGACTACTACCTACCGGTGATTGGTTGGACCTGGCGGTTATCCGGAGGATACTGACCAGGGTCGATTGATAGATACGGGACGGCGCGTACTGCCGGGGCCGAGGGCCGATTCCGCAGACGGACCCCATGGGCAGATCCGATGGACGGACACCCCATATTGGAGGTTTTGCGTGTCGATGCTAGACACGGCTGATTTTATGATATTTTGAGTGCCGGTGATGGGCACTCCCGATTTTATAAGATTACAGGATTTGAGGACCGATGTGGATGACGATGCTTGAGTTGTACTGGGTTTTGGTGTATTGATAGACACCAGTTATTTTTCCATGTTGATATTCCGTGTAGATATTATTCCTTTCCATACTCAGTATTCAGTACTTGACATCTCATCCTGTAGCTAGTATACCTGATAGAGTACACATGCTTGCATATCATTGCGTACCCTGCTCATTATATATAGGGTTGTTAGATTGCATCGCCATGCCTGATTATCACATATCTTGCTCATCATATAGACATGACTATTAGATCGCACTTGTTGCATGATATTGAGCATCCAGTTCATCACTTAGATGTTTATCCGTTGGCTTAGGTTAGAGTATCGCAGCACGTGCATACTCACGATTACCTTTATATGTTATCTACTATTCACGAGTTGGCAACTCACCCTCGTTGTGCCACAGTGCTTGCAGGTTGCTCTTTGGAGTAGTCGCGGCTGGCTGTTTACCGCATCTTTTGATACAGATACCATTACTGAGGCGTGTTAGCCCTTTTGCTATTAGGTGGGTTTTGTACGGTATCTGTTTTCCTTTCAGTTGTATATTGATGTATCTAGTATTCTCCATCTACCTTCATGTATTGACTTAGAGACAGTTGTTAGGGCGATGTATGTTATTTTGTACTCTGGTGTCGAGCTCGCTGTGAGCCGACTTTATATTATGCAGTCTTATCTTTTATGATTTTTTCTTTGCTTTACTGCTCATTCCTCGCTACGGCGTCGTATATCATATTGTGATGCTCTATTCATTTCACATTTTATTTTACTACACCTTGCCTTTACCCGACTTGCGGGACAAATTTTTATAAAGGAAATGTTGCCAAAATTATTAAAATATAACTCTTGAACAAAAAGGGATTTCTACTAAATTACTTAATGTTTTCTAAACATTTTACAAATGCTTCTACTAAAATGTTTTAACACTCTATATTTAAAATGGTTTTGATTTCTTGGTTTCGGCTTACTTAGTCGCGTTACGCCTGTAGACGTTACGTGGTTAAGTGCCGGTCACGGGCCGAACTTTGGGTCGTGACAAAGTTGGTATCAGAGCGTAGGTTTTACCTTCGGAGTGTAGGATGACCCTGGTATGATGGAGTAAGTAGCTGCAGCAGAGTGGCGTAGCGTGCGTATGTTCCACGGCATACCCACGACTCGGTACTCTGCCTAAGCGACCTTAGGACTTATTGGTTGAAATTCCTTCATTATTGCATACATTCTTGCGATTCGTTTTCCGTATCCTTATCGAATCCTACTTTCCTTTTCAGCCAGTATGCCGCCAAAGACTACTAGGGCGCAGATAGCGGCCGTGAGGGCCGAATTTCGTGTTGACTCGTCCGAGATGAGGACTGATCCGGGCAGTGCACCCGTTGTACCCGAGCAGACTGTTCCTCCCATGACAGATCAGATCGCCACGCTAGAGGCTGGTATGAAGGAGATGCACCAGACGGTGGGATCCAGCATGCAGGAGATGCGCCGATGATAGGATCGCTAGTTGAGATGCTTCGAGCGCAGCGACCAGAGGTACCTCCACCAGTCACAGGGACCGCGATGGTACCAACCGTACAGCCAGTTGCCCCTGCAGCCACGGAGGTGATTTCAGTATCGCTATCAGAGTTCATAAGGCTGAAGCCTCCGGTCTTCACAGGCACAGATGCAGCCGAGGACCTGTAGTCTTTCATTGATAGGATGGCCTGGATATGCCGTTCCCTCAGATGCGCAGATGCGAGATGGGTCGAGTTCGCGAGCTTTCGCCTGGAAGGTCTTGCGCAGAAATGGTGCGAATCAGTTGAGAAGGGCAGAGCAGCAGGTCTTCCTTCTATGACTTGGACGGAGTTCGTGACGGTGTTCCTTGCCTGCTTCCTTCCCCAGAGTGTTAGGGATGCCCGAGCACGCAGATTTGAGTCCATGCGCCAGACGTATCGAGCATACCCCCAAACTTTTATGGGTTTTCCTCCTACAAACTCATGCCTCTTTTCAAATTTTTATGGGTTTTCAAATAAGTATGCAAATGCAAAAATATGTACAAATGAATGCGAAGGAAGAAGACGTACCGAGCATACCCCCAAACTTGAACTTGACAGTGTCCTCACTGTCATGCTAAACCAAGAGGGTCAAAATACCGGCACTCCCCTGTTTATTTATTTATAATTTTTTTTTTGCTAAGAAAAACAAAAATATATACAAAAAGTCCCTCCCCCAAACTTCATTTAAGCTATGTTAGACATTACTGCCAAACCTTGCATGGACCAAACGTTAACACCAACCAGTTGAAAAACTTATCAGTAAAGAGTATCAGTTGGTGGAAGAATAAGTCGTAGCGATCCATAAAGAATTGGGGAGGATAGAAGTGGTGGTATGGAAGGTATGGAGGTGAATAGACAGGAGGTGGTGATGAATCAAAACGAGAATGCGAATGATTAGCAATCAGTGGAATGTTGGCATTCTCGTAGCTTATTAAAAGAAATGGGGGTGGTTCAACTTCCAAAGGAGAAGGTTGACTAACCACAATACCCCCAAAATGTTCCTGTGGGTCCTCTATTGACTTGGCATCATCCATCAATTGCATATGATATTCAATTATAAGGTTAATGATCTCCTCGATGTCCGCCATAGTCCAACCGAAAACTTGCCGCCTATCTTGTAAGACTTTTAAAAGGGCGTTCTCTTGCTCATGGGCTAGAGAAGCTGATATGATAATGGGAAAGATCTCATTCTCACTTATGTAAGCATATTTAAGGTGAGGCGGTAAGGACATGAGTTCGAGTTTCTAAGGCGAAAGAATCATTGCGGAATCTACCTCGAACTCAAAGGACTCCAATACAGGTTCGAAATCACTGCAAACAACCGATTCGGATGGTTCAACTAACTCATCCACAAATTCAAAAGACTCATATTCGGGCTGTGAGTCGTCATCATCCGAAAAAATGAAACATTCATAATTCATATCGGTTGTGTCAACGGTGGTAGGTTCAAGGAGGGACGCACTAGTGGCGTCAAAACTATTTTCATCAAACAAGAATCTTTCAAGCTCGCGGTCCTCCTGCGTGATTTCGTGAATAGAGCAAACTTCTCGTGTACTAGTTTTAGGCACGGGGGGCAGACTTCCCATCTTATAAATATTGAACTCACTAGACATCTTCCCAAATGATAGAGTCATGGAGCCATTGCGACAGTTTATCACAGTATTGGAAGTGGCCAAAAATGGTCAACCAAGAATCACCGGAATTTGGTTTCTTGGGTTAGCAACAGGTTGTGTATCCATAACAATAAAATCAACGGGGAATATGAACTCCCCAAGTTTGATCAACACATCCTCTAGCTCACCCCTTGGATGGGTGATTGATCGATCAGCCATTTGGAGAGTACAACGAGTGGGTTTCAACTCTCCAACCCCTAATTGTTCGTACACTGAGTAGGGAAGCAGGTTAACACTAGACCCAAGATCTAAAAGTGCTCGATTAATTTTCTTATCCCCAATTGTAATTGAAATCGTAGGACAGCTGGGGTCCTTTCGTTTTTGGGGTAAGGTTTGAGGGTGGTTAATAGCATTGCTCACTGCACTAGCCACTAGCACTTTCTTGGTTACTTGAGATGACTTTCTCTTCGAGGTGCATAAGCCCTTTAAGATTTTCGCGTATGAAGGGACTTGTTGGATTGCATCCAAGAGAGGTATATTTATGCTAACCTGCTTAAATATCTCCACAATCTTCTCCACTTGTGCAGTTGGTTTATTAGGACTCAACCTGTTTGGGAATGGA